>CAJVGK010000065.1:0-99509 GCA_910950805.1 Acrocephalus scirpaceus scirpaceus
GGGGCTTGGGACATACTGGGAGTGACTTCATGTTTTGCTGGCCTTACTGGTTTATACTGGGAGCTTCCACCACAGGGCTCAGGGGATTGGGGGTGGCTCCCAGTGCTTACTGGTTTATACTGGTTCCCTCCCAGTATAAACCTGGTAAAAGTGGGAGCCCCAAGACCATACTGGGAGCCCTTAGACCTACTTCTCATGGGTAGACCTGATGTCCCAAAATCCCCTTTGGCTTGAATGGGTAGACCTGATGTCCCTAAATTGACTTCAATAGGGTAGACCCAGTGCCCCTAAATCCCATACTGGGAATGAGTTTGGGTGCATTAACCGTAACTGGTTTATACTGGGAGCTGCCACCTCAGGCCACAGGGGCTTGGAGGCAGCTCCCAGTGTTTACTGGTTTGTACTGGTGTCATCCTAGTCCATGCCTGGGACCACCAGCAGACACTGGTGGCCAGGCAGGCCCCTGAGGCCAAGCTGGCCTTTGCCAGAGCCCTGCTGAGCCATGACTTCTCCAATTTCTAAGCCTGGCACCACCGGCTGTGGCTTCTGGCTCCCACCAGGAACTGCAGGAAGAGTGAGGCCGGAATGCTGCCCCCCCCCAAAAGGTAAAGAAAGGTGAGAGATTCCCCTGGAAAGATTCTCAGAATTTTGGTGGGATCCTATCCCAAAAATTCTCCAGTTCCTTGCTTGAAGTTGAGCTCTGTTTGGTTGGATGGGTAGACCTGGTGTCCCAAAAGTTCCTATTGCCTTCAATGGGTAGACTTGGTGTCCCTAAATCCCCACTGACTTCAATGGTAGACCTGATGTCCCTACAGTTGTTAAGGGATAGACCTGGTGTCCCCAGATCACCATTTCTATTCATGGGTGGACCCGTTTTCCTGAAATCCCCATTCGTTTCAATGAGTAGAGCTGGTGTTCTAAACCCCCTAATTGACTTTAATGGAGGTAGACCTGATGTCCCAAAATTCCCATTCACATCAATGGCTGGACCTGATTTCCTAAACTCCCCACATTTAGGGGTAGACCCAGTGTCCCACTGAGCCCATGGGTTTCAGTGGGTAGACCTGATGACCCCAAATCCCCTTTGTCCTTAATGGGTAGACCTGATGTTCCTAAAATCCCTGTTGTTTTTAATGGATAGACCTGGTGGACCAAAAAATCCCATTATTTCAATGGGTAGACCTGATGTCCCTAAATTCCCATTAATGCCTGGACCCAATTTTCTAAATTCCCCACATTAGTGGCTAGACCAGGTGTCCCAAAATTCCCTTTGACTTTAATAAGGTAAATCTGGTGTCCCTAAATCTCCATTGCCTTGAATGGGTAGACCTGGTTTCCCCAAATCCCCACTGCCCTTAATAGACATGGTTTCCAAAAAATCCCTCTTGATTTTAATGGGTAGACCCCATGTCCCTAAATCCCCATTGGTTGCAATGGCTAGACCTGTTGTCCCTAAACATCATTTGTTTCAATGGGTAGACTGATTGTCCCTAAATCCTCATTGGATCAAGAGGTTGGACCTGTTGACTCTAAAAATCTCCATTGGTTTTAATGGGTAGACCTCTTGTCTCTAAAAATCCCCACTGGGTTTAATGGGTAGATCTGTTAACCCCAAATCCCCACTGAGTTCAATGGGTAGACCTGGTGTCCCTAAAAATCCCCATTGGTTTCAATGGGTGGAACTGGTGTCCTTAAAAATCCCCATTGGTTTCAGTGGGTACACCTGAGCCCCCACACACCTGGGTGCCCCCATTCAGATCTCGGGGTGTCCCCTGGCTGCCCCCCTGAGATTTTGGGGTGCCCCCTTTGCCCCTCCCCAGAGCTGCAGCTGGTGCAGAACGCCGTCTTCACCGACCCCACGGACCAAAGCACCTGGGTGTACCTGCACTGCATCCTCTCCTGAAGTAACTCAGGGCTTCCTCCCATCCCTGTGGCCCCCCCCAAAGTTTTGAGGTGCCCCTGGAGTTTTGGGGTGCCCCCTGAATGTTGGGGTGTCTCTTCACAGCCCCCCTGCCACTGAGGGTCATCTGTGTCCACGTTGACTGGGAGGACGTGATGGTGGCCGTCATCTTCTCCCAGCCCATCAGGGTGAGTGGGGACCCCTGAGAACCCCAAAAAATCACCTGAATCCCCCACAAATCATGCTGGTACTCCCCAAAACCACCTGGATACACCTGGGAACCCCCAAAAAATCACCTGGCTACACCTGGGTATCCCCAAATCACTTGAGTACCCCAAAAATTTTCCTGGGAACCCCTCAAAAGTCATCTGGATGCCCCTGAGTCCCCCCAAAAATCTTTGGGCCTCACCAAACTGGCGGTTGTGAAACCATTGCTTTGACTGGGTAGACCTGGTGTCCCTAAATCCATATTGACTTTTAGAGGTAAACCTGGTGTCTCATTTATCCCACTGACTTGAATGGGTAGACCTGGTGTCCTGTTTACCCCCATTTATCCCCAGTAACCCTTCCCAGTGTTTCCAGTAATGCCCCAGGGCTCCCAGTAATGCCAGTTCCCACCTTCAGCCACTCCCAGTGCCCCCAGTAACCCCAGTGCCCCTTTTAGCCACCTCCAGTGCTCCCAAGAATAGCTCCCAGTTTGACTATTTTGCCCTCCCAGTCCTCCCAGTAACCCCTCCCAGTGCTCCTAGTTTGCCCAGTTTCCCCCTTTCCTCCCTCCTAGTGCTTCCAGTTCCTACCCCAGTGCTTCCCCTTAGCCTTTCCCAGTGCTCCCAGTTTAACCAGTAACCCTTCCCAATCAAGCCCTATTAATGGTTAGATCTGGTGTCCTTAAATCCCCATTGACTTTAATTGGGCAGACCTGGTGTCCTGTGATAGCTGGACTAGGAGAAAATGTAAAACAGGCCTGAAGTTTAAAAGTTACAAAGATAGTTTATTTACACACTCCAAAGAATAAAGGGGGAAAAAAAGAAATTGAAATTTTAAAACACTTCCCCTTCTCCCACGAACTGTTCACTTTCCCATAACCAACACAGAGAGACAAAACTATGATTTCCAGTCAGTTTCAACTATTTAAACATAATCTTTCATCACCTTGGGAGAGGAGTCTCTCTGGAGTCCATGAAAACATTCGTCACAAGAAACAGTCTGGTGCCTCCCAATGTCACAAACCTGCAACCGCCTGGAATTTTGCAGATTGTGCCATCTCACCCATGAGCAGCCTTTCTCTTGCCTATTCATGGGCCTCTCAGCATATTTGGGGATATTTGTTTAAGAATGCTTTTTTAAGTATTTCACAAAGATTCTCTTCTTCTGTCTTTAAAATCGTCTCTCTCTCAAGAGACCTCCTTTTACTAGAGCTAAAGGGCCAAATCTGCGTCTCAGACAGCTGAGACCTCTTTTTATCTCAGGAGCTGGGGAACTTCCTCTACAACATTCTCAATGAAATCTCAATTACATCAGTCTATTACCTTCAGCTAGAACAGCATTCCCCCAAAACAGCATCAATAGATTACAAGAAACAGTCCATTTCTCCATGGTTTACATCTAGAGAAGTTCAGTCAAAAATGTCCACTTCCTCAATCCTTTCTTCCAGATAACCTTTACCAGTTCTTTTGCTGACTGTATCATGCTGTCTCTCTACATTTTAAATCACTCTGGTCTTCTTCTCTCCCTCTGGGAAAGGGTTGGAGTTCTGAAAGCTTCATGTTGCCAGGAAAGGGTTAAATCTGCCCAAGGTCTTTCTCTCTCTCTCTCTGCAGCTCACAGATATCAGAATGCAAGGCCCACGCTGGTGATGGGGGGTGTGGGGGGGAACAGGCTCAGGAATGGCTGATGGATCACTTCCCCCACCCCTGCTCCGATCCAAAGTGGATCCAGCATCAGACTCGCTTCTTGGGGCCCAGGGGTGGTGGTGGGGGAGAGATCTTCTCCTCCCCTGGGCCAGCAGCACCAGCAAACCAGGGCCCAGGCCATGGCCTGGCCAGGGCTGCAGCTTTCTCTCTCTTTCCCTCCCTGCAGAGGCTGGCAGGGGAAGGAGCCCCCCGGCACAGGCCAGGCTCAGCAGACCCGGCCAGGCCCAGCCCCGGCCACCCAGAGGGCAGCAGGGCCTGGCCCGGGGTCCCCTGCTGCCTAGGGAGTGTTACCTGTGTTCTTGACCAGAAGGAAAAATGGAGTTTCTCCCAATGTCCCTGATACTTTAAACCCTCTGCATCCATGGAGATGTAACTACTTTCAATTAGCCCTTTCCTGAACTTCCTGAAAACTTACTTGCTGCTCAAAACCACCACAGCATGGGAACTGATTAAAAAAGATACATGAAATTTTTTGTAAGTTAGACTACATGCATAAGTAAAGGTGTATATGTGCCTTATTAACTTTCTGTAAAACTTTTGCCAATTATATTGACGCTAATTGCTTTGCACCAAAGAATACAATGAGTTATTGTAATATAGTCAATGACTTAAGATCACACTTTGTTAAGAGTATATAAGCTAGAGAACATGCAGAATAAAAACTTCTTCCATTTTGGATCCTTGATCATGTGTGTGTGTGTGTATGTCACATCCAACCTAACAGTAACAGCCAGGGCAGAGCCGTCCAGCGCTGCTCTCAGCTCTGGGCACTCTGGGTTCACCGGTGGGGGAAAAACAACGAAATTTGGGGCATTTTCCCACCAAAAATTGGGAATTTCCAACCCTGAAATTGGTGTTTTTAACCCCAAAATATTTGGGACATCAGGTCTATCCCCTGAAATGAATGGGTTTTTTTTCTGACATCAGGGCCACACATTGAAATTAATGGCAAAGACATCAGGTATGCTTATTGAAGTGAATGGAAGAGAAAGGACAACAGGTCTACCAATAGAAATCAATACAGAGAAAAAGACACCAGGTCTACCCTAGTATTAGGGACACCAGGTCTATCCATTAATAGCACTTGATCCGGAAGGGTTACTGGTTAGACTGGGAGTACGTGTAAGGGCTAAGGCAAGCTCTGGGAGAGGAACTGGAAGCACTTGGGAGGTGTTGGAAGCACTGGGAAGGAGGAATGGGGGAACCTGAGTAATCTGGGGCACTGGGAGGGGTTACTGGGAGCACTGGGATTGGCTAAAGGGGGGCCATGGGGTTATTGGGAGCTCTCGGGCATTACTGGCAGCACTGGGAAGGGTTACTGGGGATAAATGGGGGTAAAATGAACACCAGGTCTACCCATGCAAGTAAATAGGGATTGAGGGACACCAGGTCTACACATTCAAGTGAATGGGATAAATGGGACACTGCGTCTACCCAGTCAAAGGAGTGGGGAATCACGACCACCAGTGTGGGCAGGGGCCCAAGAATTTTTGGGGGTACTCAAAATTCTGTATCCAGGTGATTTTTGTGGAGAATACAGGAGATTTGGGGAGATACTCAGATGTATCCAGGTGGTTTTGGGGGGGTACCCAGGTGATTTTGGGAGGTACCCAGGTGATTTTTGGGAAGGACTGAGAAGATTTTTGGCAGTATCTAGCTGATTTGGGGTGCAGCGGTACCTAGATGTATCCAGGTGATTTTGAGGGTACTCAGGTGATTTTGGGGTGTATCCGGGTGATTTTTTTGGGTTACTAAAGTGATTTGGGGGGTACCCAGGTGATTTTGGGAGTTCCGAGGTGTCCCCACTCACCCTGAGGGGCTGGGAGAATGTGACGGCCACCATCACATCCTCCCGGTCGATGTGGACACAGATGACCCTCGGCAGTGGGGGGGCTGTGAGGGAACACCCCAACATTCAGGGGGCACCCCAACATTTGGAGGGCACTGAATCATGATTTTAAAGAGCTAAGATTTTAGCTAAGGGATGGAAGTAATCTATATGCATCAGGGTGTAAGTTAGATAAGCAAATGATAGGTTAATGATTATTAGATGCTTAAGCTAGTGATAATTGTTGTATTGTTTGCCATTATGAGCTTGTTTATAGAAGGAAGTGGAGTAGGTGAACCATTAGAAGTAGAGCAACGGCCAGCACCTGGACTTTATATCAATCAATCACAAAGCAGGGGACCTTGGATCGTGCCAGAGGGTCACCGAGACCTGATGAAGACTCTCCTGACTTCATCCTTTGAGACCACTGCCTCAAATTCAAAAGAAGAATTTTGCACACATGAAGGACTAATAGCCTCATTTTAATACAGAGCAGGGATGGGAGGTGCTGGGGTTATGCACATGTATTGTATGTAACATCTTGGGAAATAAATAGAGGGCAAAGAACCTTGCATGGGGCAGTCACGCCTTTCGGAGGTGACTCCCATGCCACCCACCGGTGAAAAAACATACCACTTTCTGACTAAAATTAGTTAGAGGGTCTTTGTCCATGATCATATCAGATGTTAATTCAGCAAACATAAAAAATGTGAACATGATAACATTTATGAACATCAAAAAACTTCCATCAGCTTCTTGTGATATCCCACCAATATCTGACATGTCCACCATCCACAAGGGATTGCCTTTTTGAAGAATGTTTGACCAGTGCATGAGAGGCAGTGATACAAAAGATAAAAATACAACTAAAATGCTGACTAAGGTTTTATTTAAATGACAGCCCCATAGGGCTCCTGTCCCATAAACATCTGCTCTGCTCCAGAGTGCAACAGGGACCAGCATGGTGCCAGGATCATCAGAGAACTGAGGTGTGTGCTCGAATTCAATCCCCTGCCCATCCTGCAGCAGCCCTGCCTTTCCCTCCTGCAGCCTTGGTCTCCAGCACAGCCATGGAGGCTCTTTGGGCTCTGGACTTTTCCTGCAGCCACCAAGGGCAGCTGAGCTGTGCCTTTGGCACAGTCAGGCCTGCCCAGCATTGCAGGCCATGCCCAGCAATTCCCTGTGTGTGCCTGGCCTTGCTGTCAGCCCCGGCAGCGGCTGCGTGGCCCCTTTGTGCGGCGCTGGCCCAGCCATGGTGCCACAGCCCCTGTGCAGGCCCAGGGCAGGACAGGAGCATTGCGGCTGGGAAGGGCCCCTGTGCCGTGGTGCCCACAGCAGCCTTGGGGCTCTGTGCCCCATGGCCTCCCTGCTGGGCAGCCTCTGCCAGCTCCTGCACAGCCCGGGGCACCTGTGGGCCTGCACAGACAGCCCTGCCCCGGGCTCTGCCGGGCTCTGGGCCAGCAGAGAGGCCGTGCAGGGCTGGCCATGGCCGGCAACAGGCCCTGAGCCCCGCAGGAGGATGGAGCTGGGCCACAGCCAAAGTGCCCCGCAAACCTGGGCTGAGCAGCCAGGGCTGGCAAGGGCTGGGGACAGAGGCTGGCGCTGACAAATGTCCTGGGCCCCCTCCCTGCTCTGGCCATGCCACCAAGGGCACAGAGCAGCCTCCTCTCTGGGCCTGTTTTCAATGCCTTCCCCAGGCGCTGGCCCTGCCCCACAAGGCCTGGGCTGAGTCCTGCCCCTGCACGCTCACCCAGGCTGACATGGACACTGATGCTTTCTCTGCCAGGCTCTCTCAGCCCAGCCCAGCTCCCTCCAAGCTCTGCCAGCTGCCCTGAGCTCTGGGCAGCACCAAGGGCCTCTCCCCAGCACAGCCCAGCCGCCTCTGGCCCCACAGCTCTGCTCAGGCCAGGCTGCTCTGGGCAGGGGCCCCACGGCCTCAGCCCCTGGCAAGGGCACAGCAGCAGCTGCAGCTCAGACAGGGACTCAGCCCCAGCCATGGGGAAGGGGCTGGGCCAAGGGGAAAAGGAGGCTCCCTGTGTGCCCTGCTCCCCTCTGGCTGAGGTGCTGAGAGCTCTGCAGCCCCTGCTGCCATCCCATCTGCCCAGGCCAGCACAACAGCCGCGGCCTTGGGGCCCTCCAGAGCTGCTCCTGCTCCATGCCCAGGGCCCATGGCAAAGCTGGGGCAGCCAGAAACCTGTGCCCATTTCTGTTCATTGCTGCTCTGATGAGGGTGGATCCTTCGCCCCTTGGATGTTGCTGATGAATTTTACATTTCCAGAGGCCTCTTTCTATCTTGAGCTCTTCAGTTCAGGAATTCAGTGAGAAAAGATCATAAACATTTGTTCAAAACATCTGAAACAGAAAAAGCTTCTGGAAAAAAATTAAGTTTTCAATTCTTCTGTGGTTTAGAAGATAGATTTCAGAATTGTATTCAAAGTGAATATACTATATTGAAAACAATGCAGAGGGAACTGGTTTTTCCTGTGAATATTTCTTTTCTAGATTTCTTTTATAGATTCCTATCGGCAATGTCCAATTGATATTGACCACCAGCACCTACTAATACAGTCTGAATTTATATAGAAATCAAGACCCTTCATGGCTGATAATCAATTAGATTTTGTCCCCACCCCCTCCTTACCATTCCTTTATCCAACCCCTGGCACTCCCATGGATCAGGAACAGTGTGGCCAGCAGGAGCAGGGCAGTGATTGTTCCCCTGTGCTCAGCACTCGTTGGGCAGCACCTCGAGTGCTGTGTCCAGTTCTGGGCCCCCCAAATTAAGAAAGACATGAAGGGGCTGGAGCGCGTCCAGAGAGGGCAATAAGGCTGGTGAGGGGTCTGGAACACAGGTCCTTTGAGGAGTGGCTGAAGGAGCTGGGGTTGTTTCTCCTGGAGAAGAGGAGGCTCAGGGGAGACCTCATCACTCTCTGCAACCCCTGACAAGGTGGGGGTCGGGTTCTTGTCCCAGGGAAGAGTGACAGGACAAAAGGACACAGCCTTAAGCTACACCAGGGGGTATTTACGCTGGACATTAGAAAATCTTCTTCATAGAAAGTGTGATTGGGCATCGGAATGGGCTGCCCAGGGAGGTGGGTCAGTCACCATCCCTGGAAGTGTTTAAGGACAGACTGGATGTGGCACTAAGTGCCATGGTCTGGATGACAAGGTTGTGTTGGGTCACAGGTTGCACTTGATGCTCTCCAAGGTCTTTTCCAGCCTGGTGGATTCTCTGATGATGGTGACACTGCAGGGCCCTGGGGAAGCAAGGGGCCATTGTGACACTGCAGGGCCTGGTGGCACTGAGAGGACCAGAGTGACACTGTGTATGACATGGCACCATAGAGCCAAGGGGCCATTGTGACACTGTGGGGTTGAATGGAAGCAAGGAGTCCATGGTGACACTCTGGGGCCTGGTGGAACCACAGAGGCCACAGTGACCCTGTGAAGCCTTGTGGAACCAAGGGGCCATTGGGCCACTGCAGAACCAAGGAGAGCCTTGGGAGACCCTGGGGCCCAGTGGAATCCAGGGGCCATTGTTCCATTGCAAGGACTCTTGGAACTGAGGGAACAAATGTGAAACTTAGGTACCCCATGGAACAAAGGGTGCTGAGAGAGCCCAGGAAAGAAGCCTGCAGGGCCCTGACCTGAGGAATCAGCACAGTGACTTCAGAGGCCACCACAAACCTGAGTGGTTTCCCTGCTGTGCCCCAGCCCTTGCTGGCCCCAGGGGCTGATGGCATTTGTGCTCCCTCAGCTTCATCTCCCCACACCAACACCATGGGGGTGCCGACGCCTGCTCTGGGCAGTGCAAACAGGGGCTCCTGAGGCAGTGCTGCCGTGTCTGTGCCTGCAAGGATGCAGCAGCTGTGTGAGCTGGGGGAGAGGCCAGGGCTGCAGAGGGGGGGAGGTTGTTGGCAGGTGCATGAGGACGCTGTGGGACGCTGCCCTGGGGTGTCCAGCGCAGTGGGGATGGATCAGCCCCGCTCTGCTGCTCCTTCCCCTTGTCTCCCTGAGGGACCTTGCAGAGCCCTAGCCATGCTGTTTGCCCCCAGCCTGCCCATGGCCAGCCTGGGGCTGCTCCCGGGGCTTTTCTGTGCTCAGCATGGGCCTGGGCAAAGTGTTCTGCAGAGAGCCTGGGCAAGGAGCCTGCAGCCCCCAGGCCCTGGCCTGAGGCGTCAGCGCTGCCCCAGCAGTGCCCATGGCCTGTCCCTGCTGCAGCCCCGGCACTGCCACCCCCAGCACTGTGCCCGGCCCCGAGAGCACTCAGGCCCTACAGCAACACCAGGGCCAGCAGGGCAGCGGGGCAGGGCCACGGCAGCAGCACTGCCAACACCAAGGGCTGCTGCTGCTGCTGGGCACAGCTGCTGTGCCAGCCCTGATCTGCCCCCAGCTCTGCACACAGACATTGCTGCTGCAGCTGCAGAGAAGGGAACTAAAGGGGGATCTCTGCAGAAAACTTGAAAAGGAAATCCTTCAGTTTTTTTAAAGCCACCAAGAGTGCTGCCCCTCATTGACAGAGTCTGTGGCAACAGAGGAGGTTTAGAGAACAGAATTAGAAAAGGCAAAAACAATGACATTTATTTGTAAACAGGAATTTTAAAAAAAACAATAATAAAAAAAGAACCTACAAATTGCTAACATGAAGTATGAAGCATGGCTTTTATTACAAATGATTTGAAGAAATTGGCCAGCAGTTTAATGTTCCTGAACACATCCAGTCATCAGTCTCCCCAGTGCAGTCTTGAGCTCCTGGTTCCTCAGGCTGTAGATGACGGGGTTCAGGGCTGGAGGCACCACCGAGTACAGAACTGACAGGGCCAGATCCAAGGGTGGGGAGGAGATCGAGGGGGGCTTCAGGTGAGCAAAACAGCCAGTGCTGAGGAAGAGGGAGACCACAGCCGTCTGAGGCCCCCGCTGGCGCTGGCACACAGGGACCCTCCTGCACAGCAGGGCCCAGAGCTGGCACGGCTCCCCAGCACGGCTGCAGCTGCTGGCACAGCTTGGCCCAGCTGCACAGCTGCCCCTCCAGGCCCCGGCCAGCAGGGCCTGGCTCTGGGCAGGGGCCCTGGCCAGGAGAGAGCCCCAGAGCGCCTCTGCCTTGCAAGGGCAAGCTGGGCCCTGCTCTTTCTCCTGCCCACCTTGCTCTGCCTCTGCCCGCTGCCCCCGGGGCTGCTCTTGGCCAGGCAGCCTCAGTGGGAGCCAGCACTGGCTGCAGCCCCAGCGGGCTCCCCAGGACAAGGGCCAGCAATGAAGAGGCCAATGAAAGCACTGGGCAGCAGCACAACCTTCAGCAGAGTTCTTTGGACAACCACTGACTAAGCACAGCTCCACAGCAGCACCACTGGGAATGTTCCCTAACAACCAGCAGCCTTTAAAGGAAGCTGTTTGAGGTAAAGATCAGCAAAAGACTCACCATTTTTTCTTCCAGCAATACCAGATGCCGGCAAAACACATTGTCTGGAAAAGTGCCCCACCAGCCACAATACCCATTAACTTCATCAAACATCGTGGTCCCCAGCAGAAAACTCTTCTCCTGCTTTTCCAGATCTTGTCATCCTCTGTTGTGGTGCCGGCTGCATCTGTGGGAGCAATGGGGAGCGTGAGCCCGTGCTGTGCTCCACAAACTTCAGAGCTCAGCCTGTGGGGTCAGCAGGGACACACTACTCACGCCTGCGATGGGAGCTGGGCTTGCCTGCAGCAACCAACAAAGGAGTGTGAACAGTCCTCTCTGCAGACACACCTGTAACTCAACAGCCACAGAAACTTCTGTCACCTGGTTCCTGCCAGGTTGTCAATGATCATTCATTTAGGAACATTGACAACATACCTGCAGGAGGCTCCAGAGGCTGCAAGACTTCATTGAGCCAAGCTGCTGGACAAGCCTTCCTAGCAGCCTGATCTAGAAGGGAGCACAGATGAGAACCTTTTTCAGGGTGGGCTGGGATCCCCTTCTGCCTTAGGGAACTGGGCACTGCCAGGGAGTTGGGTAAGGCTGTGGAAGTCAGATGTCACTGGACATGGCCAAAGCTGCACAGGGGCCTGGGAAGCTTTGGGCTGGCTCTGGTCACCCTCCACACTCTTTCCCTGCCCTTTGCAACATCCCTGGAGGGGCAGTAGGAGCAGCCCAGGCCCTGGGCGGCTGGGGTTCTCTCCTTCTCAGAGGAAAGCCTCCCTAAAGCCCTGGGGAAAACTGCAGCAGGCAGTGCCACAACCATCCCTCCTTCCCTCCCAAGCTCCTTCCCTCCTTCTGCTGGGACAGCTCCCCCAGCCCAAGGGGATATGATCCTCCTGCAGACATCATTGGCATTGCTTTGTGCCACTTCCAGGCACCAAGTGGCTTTGTGCCACTTCCAGGATCATCTTCTGTTGCAACTCCTGGTCCTCTCTCTGGTTTTCCACCACTGCATGAAGTCTATCTATAAAATCTAGGAAAGGCTCAGAAGGGGATTGTTGAATTGAGATAGAACTCTGCCTAGGATCTTTAGTGGGCATGATCTGAAATGCCTTTTCAGCAGCATCCTTCACGTGATTTAACACAGGAGGGGTTACTGGGTTTCACTGGGTTTTACTGGTTTGTGCTGGGTTGGGGTGCTGGGGGTTTCTGGGTTATACTGGGATATACTGGGAGAGGGAGCAGCATATGAGTGACTTCCTCCTCCTGGTGGGGAGGACCTGGTAGCCAACTGTGGGTTATACTGGTTTATACTGGGATGGGATGTTGGGGGCATTGGCTTATAGTGAGTTATACAGGGATATATCAGTTTGTACTGGGATGGGGTGCTGGGAGTTACTGGGTTATACTGGTTTTTACTGGTCTATACTGGTTTGTATTGGGATGGAATGTTGTGAGTGACTGGGTTATATGGGGTTACACTGCTTTGCACTGGCTCATACTCATTTTTACAGGAATGGAATGCTGGGAGCATTGGTTAATACTGTGTTATACTGGGATGTACTGGGTTATATTGGGATGTACTGGTTTATACTGTGATGGGGCTTGGGTCCTACTGGGAGTGACTTCAGGTTGTGCTGGCCTTACTGGTTTAAACTGGGAGCTGCCCCCACAGAGATCAGGGGATGGGGAGTGGCTCCCAGTGCTTACTGGTTTATACTGGTTCCCTCCCAGTATAAACCTGGTAAAAGTGGGAGCCCCAAGACCATACTGGGAGCCTTCCATGCCTTACATGGGTACACCTGCCTTTCATGGGTAGACCTGATGTCCCTAAATCCCCATTGACTTCAATAGGGTAGACCTGGTGCCCCTAAACCCCATACTGGGAATGGGTTTGGGTGCATTATCCCATACTGGTTTATATTGGGAGCTGCAACCTCAGGCCACAGGGGCTCAGGGGCAGCTCCCAGTTTTTACTGGTTTGTATTGGTGCCCTCCCAGTCCATACCTGGGACCACTGGCAGGTACTGGTGGCCAGGCAGGACCCTGAGGCCAAGCTGGCCTTTGCCAGGGCCCTACTGAGCCATGCCTTCTCCAACTTCCAGCCTGGCACCACTGGCTGTGGCTGCTGGCATCCACCAGGAACTGACAGAAGGGCGAGGCTGGGACACTGCCCCCCAAAAGGCTGAAGGAAGGTAGAAGATTCCCCTGGAAAAATTCCCAGAATTTTGGTGGGATCCTATCCCAAAAATTCTTCAGCCCCTTGCTTGAAGTTGAGCTCTCTTGATTTGGATGGGTAGACCTGCTGTCCCAAAAATCCCCATTCACCTTAATGAGTAGACCTGGTGTCCCTAAATCCCCATTGACTTCAATGGCAGACCTGATGTTCTTACAGTCGTTAATAGGATAGACCTGGTGTCCCCAGATCACCATTTATGCACACTGTTTTCCTGAAATCCACAAATGGGTAGACCTGGTGTCCTAAATCCCCCAATTGACTTTACTGAAGGTAGACCTGATGTCCCAAAATTCCCATTCACATCAATGGCTGGACCTGATTTCCTAAATTCCCCACATTAAGGGGTAAACTTGGTGTCCCACTGAGCCCATTGGTTTCAGTGGGTAGACCTGATGACCCCAAATCCCCACTGTCCCTAATGGGTAGACCAGATGTTCCTAAAACCCCTATTGTTTTTAATGGATAGACCGGGTGTCCCTAAATCCCCTTTGCTTTCAATGGGTAGACCTGATGTCCCTAAATTCCCATTAATGCTTGGACCAATTTTCTAAATTCCCTACATTAGTGGGTAGACCAGATGTCCGAAAATTCCCTTTGACTTTAATAAGGCAAATCTGGTGTCCCTAAATCTCCATTGCCTTGAATGGGTAGACCTGGTTTCCCCAAATCCCCATTGCCCCTAGTAGACATGATTTCCAAAAAATCCCTGTTGATTTTAATGGGTAGACCCCATGTCCCTAAATCCCCACTGGTTTTAAAGGCTAGACCTGTTGTTCCTAAACATTATTGGTTTCAATTGGTAGACTTCTTCTCCCTAAATCCTCATTGGATCAAGAGGTTGGACCTGTTGGCCCTAAAAATCTCTATTGGTTTTAATGGGTGGACTTCTTGTCCCTAAAAATCTTCATTGGGTTCAATGGGTAGATCTGTTAACCCCAAATCCCCATCGATTTCAATGGATAGACCTGGTGTCCCTAAAACTCCTCATTGGTTTCAATGGGTACACCCGAGCCCCCACATACCTGGGTGCGCCCATTCAGATCTCGAGGTGTCCCCTAACTGTCCCTCTGAGATTTTGGGTGCCCCCTTTGCCCCTCCCCAGAGCTGGAGCTGGTGCAGAACGCCGTCTTCACTGACCCCACAGACCAAAGCGCCTGGGTGTGCCTGCACTGCATCCTCTCCTGAGGTAACTCGGGGCTCCCTCCCATGCCTGGGACCCTCCCCTGGAGTTTTCAGGTTCCCCCTGAATGTTGGGGTGTCCCCCACAGCCCCCCTGCTGCTGAGGGTCATCTGCATCCACGTTGACTGGGAGGACACAATCCTGGCCGTCATCTTCCAGCCCATCAGGGTGAATGGGGACCCCTAGGAACCCCAAAAAAAACCCTGGATCCCCCCCCCAAATCACCCTGGTACCCCAAAAACCACCTGGATACACCTGGGAAACCCAAAAAAATCACCTGGGTACACCTGGGTACTCAACCAAATCACCTAAGTATCCCCAAAAATTACTTGGGAACCCCTCAAAAGTCACCTGGATACACCTTGGTACCCCCAAAAATCTTTGGGCCCAACCAAATTGGTGGTTGTGAAATGCATTGCTTTGACAGGGTAGACCTGGTGTCCCTAAATCCCAGTTGACTTTAATGGGTAGACCTGGTGTCTCATTTATCCCAAAGACTTGAGTGAGTAGACCTGGTTTCCTGTCTATTCCCATGTATCCCCAGTAACCCTTCCCAGTGCTCCCAGAAATGCCCCAGGGCTCCCAGGAACTCCAGTGCTCACCCTCAGCCACTCCCAGTGCTCCCAGTAACCCCAGTGCCCACCCTTAGCCACCTCCAGTCCTCCCAGGAATAGCTCCCAGTTTGACTAGTTTGCCCTCCCAGTCCTCCCAGTAACCCCTCCCAGTGATCCCAGTTTGCCCAGTTTCCCCCTTTCCTCTCTCCCAGTGCTTCCAGTTCCTCCCCAGTGCTTCCCCTTAGCCCTTCCCATGGTCCCAGTTTAACCAGTAACCCTTCCTGATCAAGCCCTATTAATGGACAGCCCTGGTGTCCCTAAATCCCCATTGACTTTCATTGGGTAGACCTGGTGTCCTGTGAGAGCTGGACTAGGAGAAAATAAGAAGTAAAACAGGCCTGAACTTTGAAACTTACAAAGATAGTTTATTTACACACTCTAAAGAATAAAGGGAAAAAAAAATAAATTGAAACTTCAAAACAGTTCCCTTTCTCCCACAAACTGTTCACTTTCCAGTAACCAACAGAGAGAGACAAAACATGTGATTTTCAGTCAGTTTCAACTATTTAAACATAATCTTTCATCACCTTGGGAGAGGAGTGTCTCTGGAGTCCATGAAGACATTCGCCACAAGAAACAGTCTGGTGGCTCCCAATGTCACAAACCTGCAACTGCCTGGAATTTTGCAGATTGTGCCACCTGACCCATGAGCAGCCTTTCTCTTGGCTACTCATGGGCCTCTCAGTGTATTTGGGGTATTAGTTTAAGAATGCCTTTTTTAGTATTTCGCAAAGATCCTCTTCTTCTATCTTTAAAATCAACTCTCTCTCAAGAGATCTCCTTTCACTTGAGCTAAAGGGCCAAATCTGCATCTCAGACAGCTGAGACCTCTTTTTATCTCAGGAGCTGGGGAACTCACTCTACAACATTCTCAATGAAATCTCAATTACATCAGTCTATTACCTTCAGCTAGAACAGCATTCCCCCAAAACAGCATCAATAGATTACAAGGAACAGTCCATTTCTCCATGGTTTCCATCTAACAGAAGTCCAGTCAAAAATGTCCACTTCCTCCATCCTTTCTTCCAGATCACCTTTATCAGTTCTTTTGCTGACTGTATCATGCTGTCTCTTTACATTTTAAATGACTCTGATCTTCTCTCCCTCTGGGAAAGGGTTGGAGTTCTGAAAGCTTCATGTTGCCAGGAAAGGGTTGAATCTGCCCAAGGTCTTTCTCTCGCTGCAGCTCACAGATGTTAGAATGATATTTAAACCTTTTATGTCCATGGAGACGTAACTACTTTCAATTGGTTCTTTCCTGAACTTCCTGAAAACTCACTTCCTGGTCAAAATCACCACAGCATGGGAACTGATTAAAAAAGATACATGAAATTTTTAAAAATTAGACTATGTGTATAAGTAAAACATGCATATGTGCCTTATTAACTTTGTGTAAAACTTTTGCCAATTATATTGACGCTAATTGCTTTGCACTAATGAATATAATGGGTTACTGTAATATAGTCAGTGACTTAAGATCACACTTTGTCAAGAGTATATAAGCAAGAGAACAGGCAGAATAAAAACTTCTTCCATTTTAGATCCTGATCATGTGTGTGTGTGTCACATCTGACCTAACAGTAACAGCCATGGTGGAGCCATCCAGCGTTGCCCTCAGCTCTGGGCACTCTGGGTTCACCTGTGGGGGAAAAAAGAAGAAAATTCGGGGCATTTTCCTACACCAAAAATCGGGAATTTCCAATCCTTCAATAGATGGGTTTAACTGCAAAATGTTTGGGATATCAGGTCTACCCTTTGAAATCAATGGCAAGGAAAGGACATCAGGTCTACCCATTGAAAACAATGGATGGAAAACAACACCAGGTATACCCCAATAACATCAATAGGGATTTAGGGAAACCAGGTCTACCCAATTAAAGCCAATGGGGATTTAGGGACCGCAGATCTACCTCAATTTAAGTCAATAAGGATTTTGGGACACCAAGTCTACACTATTAAAGTCAATGGGGATTTTTTGGCCACCAGGTCTGCTCATTACTAGGGCTTGACTGGGAAGGGTTACTGGTTAGACTGGGAGCACTGGGAAGGGCTAAGGGGAAGTTCTGGGGGAGGAACCGGAAGCACTGGGGAGGGTTTTGAAGCACTGGGAGGGAGGAACGGGGGAAACTGAGCAAACTGGGAGCACTGGGAGGAGTTACTGGGAGGACTGGGAGTGGCTAAAGGGGAGCACTGGGGCTACTGGGAGCTCCAGGGAATTACTGGAAACACTGGGAAGGGTAGATAAATTGGGGTAAACAGGACACCAGGTCTACCCACTAAAGTCACTAGGGAACAATCCAAAGGCCCCTGCTTCGTGATTGATTGATATAAAGTCCAGGTGCTGGCCATTGTTCTAATGGTTTCAATCTGTCTTTATACCAGTTCACTTACTCCATCTCCTTCTAAAAACAAAACTAAAATGAGCTCATAATGGCAAACAATACATCAATTAGCTCTAGCTTAAGAAACTGATAACCATTAACCTATTGTTTTTTTACCAAACTTACATCCTGATCAATACTAATTTCTTCTTACCCTTAGCCAAAATCTTCACTCTTTAAAATCACAATTCACTAGTTCCTTCCAATTGCTCCCAGTAAGGTCCCAGTTGCCTCCAGCTGGATCAACCCCATCAGTCCCAGTATGATGCCATTTGCTCCCAGCATGCTCCCAGTTGCTCCCAGTCACCCCCAGTATGGGGGATGATGTGCAGGGTATGTTCCCAGTCACTCTCAGATACTTCCAGTATTAGTCCAGTTACTCCCAGTATGATGCAAAGATGAGCCCAGTCACTGCCAGTATGAACCAGTTGCACCCCACATGGTTCCAGTTGCTCCCTTTCACCCTCACTTTTGTTCCAGTCACTCCCAGTCTCTTCCAGTGTACCCCAGTTCCTTCCAGCATGATCCCATTTGCTCACAACCACTCCCAGTCAGCCTCAGTGTAGTCACACTCACTGCCAGTATGATCCCAGTCACCTCCAGCATGACCCCAGTTCATCCCAGTATAAGCCCAGTTGCTTCCAATCACCCCCAGCGTGCACCCAGTCACTCCCAGTTCCTCCCAGTTGCTCCTAACATGATCCCAGTTGCTCCCAGCTGCTCCTCAGCATGATCCCAGTCACTCCCAGTATATCCCAATTTCCCCCAACATGGCCCAAATTTCCCCCTGCAGGCTCCTGACTCCCAGTCTGATCCCAGTATAATCCCAGTCTCCCTCAGTGTGCTCACAGTCTCCCTTGGCATGGGCCCAGCTGCTCCCAGTATGATCCCAGTATGATGTCAGTACAAACCCAGTGCAATCCCAGTCACTGTATGATCCCAGTACAAACCAGTCACTCCCAGTGATGTCATTTCTAGGGCACACAGCCCCTCCCCCATTATGTTCTGACCTGTCCTGGCTCCATGCCCACTCCTCCTGTGAGCTCTGAGATCTCAGGGGAACGGGGAAGGAGGAGGAGGAGGGAGAGAGGAAGAGGCAGAGCAGCAGCAGGAAGCAGGAGGAGAAGAGGAGAGGAAGAACCGGGCGGCTCCAGCGCTCTCTGAACTCGCAGCAGCCCGGGACCATTGCCTCCCGTCCCATGGGTGCTCAGGGAGCGGGAGCTCGCCCCAGATATCCCAGGTGTGCCTGGGTTTGGGGTGTTTGGGGAGGATGTTTGGAGTGTGAAAAATAAGGTTCACATTTCTGGTGAAAAAAAAATTAAAAAAAAATTAAAGGTTTAATAAAAACTCAATAAGATATACAAAAGCAAAGGGTTAAAATAAAAATTTCGGCTGGGTGCTTGGCATTCAGCCAAGAGCACACCTACTAACTTGGAAAGACTGGTAACAGCTCTTTAAATGCATCAGCCTGTTCAATATTCATAGACCACCGTGCATTATTCAAACATTGCTTTGAGTTTGGATGTTGTTTTCCTTGGTTTTAACCTTTGAGTTGCCTTCATTCCATCCTGTAGATTAAATCAATATTTTATTGCTCCTTGTGGTTCCATCCTGCTGTTCTTACACTCCCTGCTAACAGAGGGTCAATAAATTCTTCCTTTGGGGTTCTGGTGTCTCTCATTGTGGTCTTCATCCAGATAGGATAATCCAAAAATGTGAGGAATTTCCTGATTATCTTTACCATTCTCTGAGTTAGCTACAGGAATAAAAGCATTTTAACATCCCATAGTTTCTGTTTTAATATTATGCTATAGGCTAAGAAATTGATATATTTATCACACTACTATTTCTAAGTTTTTTTAATATAAGAAAAAAACTATATTCATACAGCAAAGTTAATCCAACATTATACCTATAGCATTTACTTTAATATTTGCAAAAAGCCAATAATATAATATGTATTTATAACAGGAGCTTGCAGGGCTCCAAAGCCGAGCTGCAGATGCCCCTCAGGGGGACATCAGGGGGTCCATGGTAGGTGTTTTTGGGGGGTCCTGGTGGCAGTAGAGCCATGGCAGGGGGCAGGGGGATGTGGGTCCCCCTGTGGTTGGGGTTGGGCTTCCCAGGCAAGGTCCTCTAAGCTCTGCCGGGGCCAAGTGGGGACCGCCTGGGGACCTGCAGGGGCGGGGTGACACCGGGTTTGGGGAGCCCCTGAGCGGGACCCTGGAGAGAGGAGACCCCCCAGAACCCCAAAGTAGGGACCCCAAGAGGGGGGGACTCTTGGGATTCCCCGTACCCCAGTGGGGGGTACTGGGGCTAGAGGGACAGGATGGCCAGGAAAGGGGTTCAGGGGTCCCGGTGCCAGAAGTGGCTGCTCCCAGTATCAGCCCAGTTGCTCCCCCACTGTGGTTCCAGTTTCCTCAGTACTCTCAGTATGAGCCCAGTCACTGCCAGTCATTCCCCATTATGATGCAGTTTGGCCTTAGCTCAGTCCCAGTTGCTCCCAGTTGCCCACACTTTCATACCATTCTCCCAGCTGCCCCTAGGATAGTCCCAGTCACTCCCAGTATGATGCCAGTCTCTCCCAGTAGGGCCTCAGTCACTCACACTTGTGCCCAGTTGCACCCAGCATGGTGCCAGTATCTCCCAGAACATGCTCAGTGGCTCCCAGTGTGGTCCCAGTCACCACCTGCATGGTCTCAGACACTCCCAGTATATCCCATGAACATTCTCGTAGTCATTGCCAGGCACTCCCAGTTACCCCAGCATGGTTCAGTTGTCCCCAGTTTTATCCCAGTCACTGCCAGTACATCCCAGTTGTCACCAGCATACATCCTGTCATTCCCAGTTGTTCTCAGTTGCTCCCAGTGTATCCCCAGTAGGCTCCCAGCATGGGCCTGGGAGCTCCCAGTAACCCCCAGTCAGGGTCCATTAAAACCCACTATAATCCCAGTCTGATGCCAGTCACTCCCAGTATGATTAAGTGGACCTCAGTGTGATCCCAGTTGCTCCGTGTCAATTCCAACATGACCCCAGTAGCCTTCAGTATGATCCTCATAGCTCCCAGTCTCTCCCAGTCTCTCCCAGTCATCCCCAGGATGCTCCCAGTCACTCCCAGTTCCTCCCAGTTGCTTTCAGTGTGATTCCAGTTGCTCACAGCCACTCCCAGTCAATCCCAGTAGATGTCCAGTCACCCTCAGTGTGACCCCAGTCTCAATCAGCATGAACCCAGCTGCTGCCACTGTGATTGCAGTTATGATCCC
Organism: Acrocephalus scirpaceus scirpaceus; assembly: GCA_910950805.1. NCBI lineage: Eukaryota > Metazoa > Chordata > Aves > Passeriformes > Sylviidae > Acrocephalus > Acrocephalus scirpaceus. Next base: position 20,714 of record CAJVGK010000065.1, read on the forward strand.
AGTTGCTGCCAGAATAGTTCCAATTGTTCCCAGTTCCTCCCAGTATGATCCCAGTTGTCCCTAGAATAGTCCCAGTCCCTCTCAGCATGGTCACATGCACTCCCAGTTTTCCCCAGCATGGTCCCAGCCACTCCCAATGTGGTTCCAGTCTCCCCAGTATGGTAACAGACATTGCCAGTATTTCCCAGTAAGATTCTGGTTATCTCAGAATGATCCCAGTCTTTCCCAGTTCCTCCCAGTTGATCCCAGTTGCTCCCAATGTGTCCACATTTTCCTCCCAACAGTAGCTCCCAGTAACCCCCAGTCAGGATCTGTTCACACCCATTGTAATCCCAGTGGCTCCCAGGATGAACCCAGTAGGACCCAGTCACCCCCAGTTTGGTTCCAGTCACCCCCAGTATGACCCCAGTCACTTCCAGATACTCCCAGTATTATTCCAGTCATGCCCTGAGTGACTGCCTGTCACTCCCAGTTTGAGCCCAGTTGCTCCCAGTCACCTCCAGCATGGTTCCAGTCACAGCCAGCACCTTTCCAGTCATTCCCAGTCTGGTTCCAGTAGGATCCCAGTATGACCCCAGCATGGGCACAGCTGCTCCCATTTACCCCACTGTGGTTTCAGTCTCTCCCAGTGTATCCCAGTTGCTCCCAGCATGTTCCCAGTCACTCCCAGTTGTCCTCAGTTGCTTCCAGCCTGATTCCAGTTGCTCACAGCCACTCCCAGTCACCCTCAGTGCAGTCCCAGTTACTGCCAGTATGATCCAGTATGATCCCAGTCTCCCACAGCATGGGCCCAGCCTCTCCCACTGTGATCCCAGTAGGATCCCAGTTGCCCCCAGGCACCTTGCAGAGCCCCAGCCATGCTGTTTGCCCCCAGCCTGCCCACGGCCAGCCTGGGGCTGCTCCCGGGGCTTTTCTGTGCTCAGCATTGGCCTGGGCAAAGTGTTCTGGAGAGAGCCTGGGCAAGGAGCCTGCAGCCCCCAGGCCCTGGCCTGAGGCGTCAGCGCTGCCCCAGCAGTGCCCATGGCCTGTCCCTGCTGCAGCCCCGGCACTGCCACCCCCAGCACTGTGCCCGGCCCCGAGAGCACTCAGGCCCTACAGCAACACCAGGGCCAGCAGGGCAGCGGGGCAGGGCCACGGCAGCAGCACTGCCAACACCAAGGGCTGCTGCTGCTGCTGCTGGGCACAGCTGCTGTGCCAGCACTGATCTGCCCCCAGCTCTGCACACAGACATTGCTGCTGCAGCTGCAGAGAAGGGAACCAAAGGGGGATCTCTGCAGAAAACTTGGCTGGGAGATCCTTGAGTTCTTATAGAGCCACCAAGAGCACAGCCCCTCATTGACACAGTCTGTGGCCACAGGGAAGGTGGAGAGAAACGAGTTGAGAAATGGCACAAACAACAAGATTTATTTATGATAAAGATTAAAGAGGTAAAACAAAATAAAAGAACCTCTAAAATGACACCAACAGTAACTGTGAAATATGACTTCTATTACAAGTGAAAAGCAGGAATTGACCAGCAGTTTTATTCTTCTGAGACCATCCAGTCATCAGTCTCCACACTGCAGCCTTGAGCTCCTGGTTCCTCAGGCTGTAGATGAGGGGGTTCAGGGCTGGAGGCACCACCGAGTACAGAACTGACAGGGCCAGATCCAGGGATGGGGAGGAGATGGAGGGGGGCTTCAGGTAGACAAAACAGCCAGTGCTGACAAACAGGGAGACCACGGCCAGGTGAGGGAGGCAGGTGGAAAAGGCTTTGTGCCGTCCCTGCTCAGAGGGGATCCTCAGCACAGCCCTGAAGATCTGCACATAGGAGAAAACAATGAACACAAAACAACCAAATACTAAACAGGCACTAACTGCTATAAGCCCAAGTTCCCTGAGGTAGGATTTGGAGCAGGAGAGCTTGAGGATGTGTGGGATTTCACAGAAGAACTGGCCCAGGGCATTGCCATGGCACAGGGGCAGGGAAAATGTATTGGCCGTGTGCATGAGAGCATTAAAAAAGGCACTGGCCCAGGCAGCTGCTGCCATGTGGGCACAAGCTCTGCTGCCCAGGAGGGTCCCGTAGTGCAGGGGTTTGCAGATGGACACGTAGCGGTCGTAGCACATCACGGTCAGGCAGGGAAATACTCTGCTGTGATAATGAAGAACATAAAGAAAAGAGCTGTGCAGCACATCCTGAGTAGGAGATGGTGCTGGTGTCCCAGAGGGAATTGTGCATGGCTTTGGGGACAGTGGTGCAGATGCAGCCCAGGTCGGTGAGGGCCAGGTTGAGCAGGAAGAAGAACATGGGGCTGTGCAGGAGGTGGCCGCAGGCTACGGCGCTGATGATGAGGCCGTTGCCCAGGAGGGCAGCCAGGGAGATGCCCAGGAAGAGGCAGAAGTGCAGGAGCTGCAGCTGCCGCGTGTCTGCCAATGGCAGCAGGAGGAAGTGGCTGATGGAGCTGCTGTTGGACATTAGCTCTGGCTGGCCATGGGCACCTGTTCATGGAGAAAGGACAGGGACAAGTCAGCAGAGGCTGCTCTGAGCCAAACCTGGGCCATTCCCTGTAGACTGTCCCACTGTGACTCACCCACCCTTGTTCCTGCTCTGGGAAAACCTTCCCCCAGGTCCCTGCCTGAGCTCCAGTTGTGCTGTCTGAGTGTGCCAGGAGCAGCCAGGCCTGTGCATGGGGGCTCTTGAGGAGCCATCCCTGCCCTGCTGCCCTGGGTTTGTGGCCATGTGGCAGAGGGACAAGGCTGGATATTCAGGATTTGTCAGTGGAATCACTCCTAATGCAGACAGGCTTGTTGCCATCTGCATTCCCACTTCTAAAGGACATGGAAAAAAGGAAGGAATTTTAGCCATTATTTTTAAGCCCACACATCATTCCTTGCTCTCTGAGGTCAGAAATCCCCAGCATTTCTGCTGCACTCAGAGTTTGCCACTGAGAGATGTGAGAGGCAAAGGATTCCCTGTGGCTCAGGGAAGGTGAGGGGCTGGATGGGCTTGTTCCCAACTGCCCTGGATTTGCAGCTTTGGCTGCAATCAGAGCACAATCACACTCCCCTGGTCACCCTGGGATAAACCAGACCCTGCCCAGAGCACAGGGATCCCTCAATGTCTCACCCTCTCCAAAGGGCTCTGGGCAAGGTCTCAGCACCCCCTTCTGCCAAGGACACTCCCGGCTCCCTTGGCAAACCCAGCAGCATTTCCTCAGCTCTGGCATCTCTGCACTTCCCCGTGGCACATTCAGGGAACTCCCAGGGGCTCTGGCACAGATTTGCAGCCAGGAGGGCAGCTCAGAGCTGGCAAGGACACAGCAAGGAGATCCCCGGGTGTGCCCATGATGGGATCTCAGGGAGGGGGCTCAGCTCATTCCCCTTTCCCATGGACTGCTTTGCCCACAGCCCCACAGGTCCCAGGGAAGCTTGGACACCCCATTGCCATGGCCACAGCTGCCTGGCAGGAATGCCAAGGGCAGTGCCTGACTCAGCTGCTGCAAAGGCCAGAGCCTCCCTGAGAGCACCAGATGACAGGGACAGGATCAGGGCAGTGCAGAAACAAGAGCAGATGTGGTGGGGCTGTGCCTGGGAGGGCAGGGCAGAGACAGCTGGCAGAGAGTCTCTGTAAATGTTGAAAGATTACTTGGATGATCCTGTGTGTTCCTTAAAACTCTGAATGTTATGTGATTCTGTGATTACAATTCCTCTTCTGTTTCTCTAATCCTCCTGTTGCCTATAAGCAAAAAAGAAAAAAAACACCGTTGTAACAGCTTTAGAACAGTGATGCAAAAACCAGTCCTTTATTGGAAGCTTTCAAGTATCCCACTTATGATCCGGAATACTTGGCCCCTGATTTCAACAATTTTTTTAAGGCTGAATAATTAGGATATTTAACAGGAACATCCAAAATGTAATTCAGTTTTCCCAGTTACACACCTCTCGGGCAACCCATTGAGGATGGTGCAAGGGCTTTTTGCCCCACTTATTTTATGACTGCTCACACTGGTTAAAAACCAAAATATTCTTCCTGTAGGTCCTCTTCCTTATAATAAGCTTATAAAGTATTTCAGGAATGTATTTATAAGTTCAGCCTATTGTTCTAAAATCTAAGAGACATGGCACGAAACCTATTAGAGTAAATTAGGGATTATAAATATATATTTGTAATAGTAGTTGAACAGAGTTAATTAAGATTTATAGTTTTATAACTATATATTAGTAGTTAACAAAGCTGCAAATACATCAAAAATGTATAAAAAGCTAAGCTCTTTTTGCAATCACCCCAACTTTCCCATCCTTCTCCAAGCAGGAAATTGAAAACACTCTCAGGAAAGCTCCTGATCTTTACAGCAATGCCAGGCTTACCTTCTTTTGGCAAGTGTCCTCCGCAGCTGTGCCCAGGCTGGTGTGGAGCTGGGAGCAGCCCTGCCCCACACAGCCCCTCTCAGCAGCAGCAGCAGCAGCAGCAGCAGCAGCTGCCCTGCTCAGGGTGGCTCCTTCCCCCCACAGCTTCTCCCCAGCGCTGGCAGCAGCTCCCCGGGCCGGCTGAGAGCTGTCCCTGGCAGGCAGCAGAGTCCCTGGGCCAGCACAGCGCCCTGGGCTGCAGGACCCTGCTCTGCACCACAGCCCTGGGCACCCCTGGCTGCAGCCCCGGCTGCTCAGCCCTGCAGCAGAGCCTGGCCCCAGGGAGCTGCCTTGTGCTGGGCCTGGGCTGGGGCAGCAGGGAAACCCAGCCCTGCCCTAGGGCCACATCCCTGCCCTGCAGCAGCTCCCACAGTGCTCCTGGAAGGTGCTCCAAGCTGGGGGATGTGGCAGCTTCAGGAGATCCCTGCAGGAGCTGCAGCTTCTCTTCCCCCAGCCAGAGAGTGACTGTTTGCAAGCCTGGGAGGATTTCTCCTGCAGTGAGCCCTGAGTGAGCTCTGCTCTGTGCTGCCAGCCCAGGCTGAGCTGAAGCCCTGTGTGCCTGTGTGCTGTGCCCGGGGTGGCTGCAGGCAGTGCCCCAGCCCTGCTGGGCTGGCAGAAAAGCTGCTCATCCAGAGAAATGTGGTTTTAAGCTCTTCTTGGTTGCCAGGAGCTTCCTCTGGATGATGAGCTCAGCCCAGCTCATCAGCACAGACACAGCACAAGGACTTTAATGACCCTCTCAGGGCTTTGTGCTGAGGCCCTGAACATCAGTCCCTGAGAGGGAGCTGAAGAAACCTCTCCAGAACTCCAAGGCAGAAGCCAACTCCAAAGTTTCTGGAAGTTTTAATGGGTCCCACTGAGGGACACGACACAGAAAGTGTCCCCAGGCCCCAGGCAGAGCAGAGAACTGCAGGCAGTGATGACAGGTGGGGACAAAGAGAAGCCAAGGCTTGGTGCCCTGGGCCACAGCAGCCTCTGTGCCACCAAGGACACTGAGGAGACCCCTTGTCCTGAGGCCCTGGGGCCTCCTGGCACAGCCCCAGCAAGGCTGGGCACTGTCAGCCCCTTGTGCTGCCCTCAGCATCCCCCTGCCATGCCAGTGGCCTCCAGGATGTGCTGGAAGGAGTCCCTGGGGAAGGAGCCTTGGTCAGCAATGGCCCTGGGGGGCTCCTTCATGCTGCCAGGGACTGCAGGTTTTTCCAAGGCCTTTGGGTTTGGCTTTTGCCTTGGAGTCTCTGAGAGGTTTGTGCAATCCTGGCCTCCAATTCTCTGCTTTAATGAGTCCCTTGAGAGGCTTTGTCAGTAACAACACTCAGTGGGGCTCATTAATGCTTCAGGGTACACAAAGTTTGTAAGAAATAAAAGGGTTTTCTACACTGACTGAGACTTGTGCAATTATGGCCTCTAATAATCTCCTTTCATGAGTCCCTAGAGATTTTTAGCCATAACAACACTCAGTAGGGCTTATTCATGCTTCAAGGTACTCAGGAGTCATTTAAGTACTTTTTTTTGCCATTGAGTGTCTTAGAGGTTTTTGTGCAATCCTGGCCTCTAATTCTCTCCTCCAAAGAGTCCATGAGGAGCTTGTGTTGGGTATGGACCTCAGTGCAACCCATTACTGCCTCAAGACACTTTGGGCATTTTCTCTGACTTTGACTCCTGGCAAGGTTTGTGCAATCTCCTCCCAGGCCCTGACGTTCCAGGACTCAATTCTAAATGCACCACGGGGCTCATTAGGATCAAGTAAGTCCTGACAAACCATGGCTGTGCCTTGATTTCTTTTTGATCTCCTGCAGTTCACTAGAAAGTCTTTTTTCTTAGAGTTATGGGGAAATATTTTATAGAGCTTTTAATAAACCCACATTCCTGTTTTCAAGGGTGTATTTTTCTCTTCAGAGAAGAGATAACTGCAGCGTTCTGTGATTGATATTGATTCAGGGTCTCTCCTCAGGAGGTCCTGCCTTCTCAGAGCAGCTGTGCCTTGAGGTCTGAGCGAGTGTGGACAACCTTGCTCCACATTCCCCAACCCCATCCTGTCTCTCCTCACACAAGTAGGACCTGCTGTGCTCAGAGAACTGGCTGCACTCTGGAACAGAGTGCTTCTTTTCCTTTCTTAGCAATTGAGAACTCCTGAGTTTCAGACAGTCTCCCCAAGTGTTACTCACTAAAAACAGATATGATCATGGACAGAGACTCTTTAACTAGTTAAAGTTAGAAAGTTTTTTAACACCAGCGGGCAGCATGGCAGTCATTTTTGAAAGGCGTGACCGCCCCATACAAGGTGCTTTGCCCTCTATTTATTTCCCAAGATCTTACATACAATACATGTGCATAACCCCAGCACCTCCCATCCCCGCTCTGCATTAAATGAGGCTGTTAGTCCTTCAGGTGAGTGCAATTCTTCTCTTGAATTGGGTCAGTGGTCTCAAAGGATGAAGTCAGGAGAGTCTTCCTCAGGTCTCTGTGACCCTCTGGCACGATCCAATGTCCCCGGCTTTGTGATTGATTAATATAAAGTCCAGGTGCTGGCCATTGTTTTACTGGTTTCAATCTGTTGTTCTAACAGTTCACTTACTCCACTTCCTTCTATAAACCAGCTTATAATGGCAAACAATATAACAATTAGCTCTAGCTTAAGCATCTAATAATCATTAACCTGTCATTTGCTTATCTAATTTACACCCTGATCCATATAAATTACTTCCATTGTTTTGCTAAAATCTTAACTCTTTAAAATCATGATTCAGTGCCCCCCAATTGTTGGGGTGCCCTCTGAACGTTGGGGTGTCCCCCCACAGCCCCCCCGCCACCAAGGGTCATCTGTGTCCACGTCCACTGGGAGGACACGACGGTGGCCGTCATCTTCTCCCAGCCTGTCAGGGTGAGTGGGGACAACTGGGAACCCCCAAATCACCTCGGTACGCTCAAAAAATACCCTTGATACCCCCCCCAAATCTCATGGATCCTCCCCTCAAAATCACCTGGGTACCCCCTCAAAACCACCTGGATACACATGAGTACCCCCCAAATTCACCTGGGTACCCCCCAAAAATTACCTAGGTACCTCCAAAATCACCTGGATCTCCCCCAAATCACCTGGGTACACCTGGGTAGCCCAAAAATCACCTGTGTTCCCTCAAAAAATCACCTGGGTACCCCCAGAATTAACCTGGATCCCCCCAAAAATTACCTGCATACCCCCCAAAATCACTTGGATTCCCCCTCAAAATCATTTGGATACACCTGGGTACCTCCCAAAATTCTTGGGCCCCTGCCCAAACTGGTGGTCGTGATTCCCCCTGATTTGACTGGGTATACTGCGGTATCCCACTTATCCCTTTGACTTGAATGGGTAGACCTGGTGTCCCTAAATCCCTATTGGCATTATTGGGGTAGATCTGGTGTCCCTAAATCCTATTTGACGTTATTGGGGTAGACCTCATGTCCCATTTACCTCCACTTATCCTCAGTAACCCTTACCAGTGTTTCCAGTAATGCCCTGGATCTCCCAGCAACCCCAATTCGTCCCCTAGGACACTCCTAGTGCTCCCAGTAACCCCTCCCACTGCTTGCCATTTGTTCAGTTTTCCCCGTTTCTCCCTCCCAGTGCTTCCAACTCCTCCCCAGTGCTTCCAGTTCCTCCCCCAGAGCTTCCCCTTAGCTCTTCCCAGTGCTCCCAGTTTAACCAGTAACCCTTCCCAATCAAGCCCTATTAATGGTTAGATCTGGCCGTAAAATCCCCATCGACTTGAAAATGGGTAGACCTGGTTTCCCTAAATCCCTAATGACGTTATTGAGGTAGACCTGGTGTCCTTTTCCATCCATTCATTTCAATGGGTAGACCTGATGTCCTTTCTTCTCCATTCAGTTCAATGCATCGATTTGATTTCCTTTCCCTGCCTGTCATTTCATTGAGTAGACCTGATGTCAAAAAAACCTCCATGCGTGTCAATGAATAGGCCTGATATCCCAAATATTAATGGGTTAAACCCACCAATTTCCAGGGTTGGAAATTCCCAGTTTTTTGGGGGGAAAATGCCCCAAATTTTGTTCTTTTTCCCCCACAGGTGAACCCAGAATGCCCAGAGCTGAGGGCAACGCTGGACGGCTCCACCCTGGCTGTTACTGTTAGGTCAGATGTGACATACACACACACACACGTGATCAGGATCCTAAATGGAAGATATTTTTATTCTGCTTGTTCCTTAGCTTATATACTCTTAACAAAGTGTGATCTTAAGTCATTGACTATATTACAATAACTTATTATATTTGTTATAAATGGAGATCTGTATGTCTAATTCAACAAACCACAAAGTTAAATTTTGTAAACAATTTTAATTGAGATGAAATACAATATAAAGTTTGGCAGTGATTAATTGAGTATAATTAAGGTTTGGATAACGCATAAGCAAAACTGACCAGGGTACAGAGGGGGATTCCCACACTACCTAACGTACAAAGCAGGATTACCTCAAACAAAACTTATATGATATGCCTACACATATTCATCAATACTTCCAGTAAATCTCCACCTATTTTCAATTCTAGAAATCTACATCCCTGTTCTTCATGGTGCATGCTTCAGTTGTTGCTAGGGGGTCTTCTGTCTTCTTTTGGTGGTCTTTGGGATGAAGACCCCCGCTCTTCATCACTGTCCTCTGAACAACCCCACCAATTGCACGTGCGTACCAAGCATTGCCTTATATAACTAAACATTGTTCCAAAAACAAGCTCTATTAAAGGAACAGCTTAGGTTCCATACCTGGACTAATCCCAAATTTGACTATTTCAAGGCCAATCCTCTAATTTGAGAGGACTACTTATCTCAGTACTATATCCTGTATCCCATTTTCCCATGTAACATCTGCAAAAGGGGCCCATTTGTTCTGTAACACTAATTACTTATACTTTTTCATTTTCTACTTTATAAATTATTTTCTAAAATACTAATATAAATACAATTTAGTTAGCAGAAACCATATCCATTTATAACATATTCATTGGTGCAAAGCAATTAGCACCACTGAATATGTTATAAATGGATATAATTGGCAAAAGTTTTACAGAAAGTTAGTAAGGCACGTATACACCTTTACTTATGCTTGTAGTCTAACTTACAGAAATTTTCATGTATCTTTTTTAATCAGTTCCCATGCTGTGGTGGTTTTGACCAGCAAGTGAGTTTTCAGAAAGTTCAGGAAAGAATCAATTGAAAGTAGGTACATCTCCGCGGATGTACAGGGTTTAAATATCAGGAAGATCAGGAGAAACTCCCTTTTTCCTTCTGGTCAAGAACACAGGTAACACTCCCTAGGCAGCAGGGGACCCTGGGCCAGGCCCTACCGCCCTCTGGCTGGTTGGGGCTGGGCCCAGCAGGGTCTGCCAAGCCTGGCCTGTGCTGGGGGGCTCCTTCCCCTGCCAGCCTCTGCAGGGAGGGAAAGAGAGAGAAAGCTGCAGCCCAGGGGCAGCAGCGGCTGGCCCTGGCCGAGCCGTAGCCTGCGCCCCTGGTTTGCTGGTGCCTCTGATCCAGGGGAGATCTCTCCCCCACCACCACCCCTGGGCCCCAAGAAGAGAGTTGTCGGAACCCAGGTCATCCCTCTAGATGTCCTGGGTGGTCCGAGACCCCAGGAGGGGGTCCAGGGACCCTGGTACAGTGGCAGAAACAGCAGTGTCTTTAATTTTACCCCTTGGGAGTGATTGCCAATGTTATATGAAGATTTACAAGTTGCAGGTGTGTGATTGGGATAATAGATAGCTAATTACTGAGTGATAATGTGGGATTTTGGGGTTCACAAAGGAGGTTCAAGGAGACAAGATGGAGGGATTTGGGTGTGTCCCTTGTCCTTCTTCTTGTCCTCCATCTTCTGGTGAGGTGGTGGCATTTTTGGATTGGTTTAGTGTGAAAGTGCACTGTTCAATAAAGGTGATGGGTATTGGCACAATATTGAAAACAACTAGCACGTAACAATTGGTATAAGAGATAACGACCGCCCTTGAGTGGCGCAGTTAGCCTTGGGCAGCAGTGTAGGTAGCATCCACGCTGGCTGAGAAGGAATTTATGTAGATAAGAAAGAATAAACAACTTTGAGAAAGAAACTGACGCATCCTGACTCCTTCTTCTGACAACGGGGCTTGGGAAAAAGGACTTCATCCGCAATCTCGGAAGGCTATCAGCCCGGGATCCGAGAGCGAGTCTGATGCTGGGTCCACTTTTCATTGGATCAGGGGTGGGGGAAGTGATCCATCAGCCATTCCTGAGCCTGTTCCCCCCTGCACCCCCCATCACCAGCGTGGGCCTTGCATTCTGACATCTGTGAGCTGCAGAGAGAAAGAGAAAGACCTCGGGCAGATTTAACCCTTTCCTGGCAACATGAAGCTTTCAGAACTCCAACCCTTTCCCAGAGGGAGAGAAGAAGATCAGAGTGATTTAAAATGTAGAGAGACAGCATGATACAGTCAGCAAAAGAACTGATAAAGGTTATCTGGAAGAAAGGATTGAGGAAGTGGACATTTTTGACTGAACTTCTCTAGATGTAAACCATGGAGAAATGGACTATTTCTTGTAATCTATTGATGCTGTTTGGGGGGAATGCTGTTCTAGCTGAAGGTAATAGACTGATGCAATTGAGATTTCATTGAGAATGTTGTAGAGTAAGTTCCCCAGCTCCTGAGATAAAAAGAGGTCTCAGCTGTCTGAGACGCAGATTTGGCCCTTTAGCTCTAGTAAAAGGAGGTCTCTTGAGAGAGAGAGGATTTTAAAGATAGAAGAAGAGGATCTTTGTGAAATACTAAAAAAAGCATTCTTAAACAAATACCCCCAAATATGCTGAGAGGCCCATGAGTAGCCAAGAGAAAGGCTGCTCATGGGTGAGTTGGCACAATCTGCAAAATTCCAGGCGGTTGCAGGTTTGTGATGTTGGGAGCCACCAGACTGTTTCTTGTGGCGAATGTCTCCAATGGGACATCTAGTGAGACTCCTCTGCCAAGGTGATGAAAGATAATGTTTAAATAATCTTAGTTAAAGTTGAAACTGACTGGGAATCACAGTTTTGTCTCTCTATGTTGGTTTTGGGAAAGTGAACAGTTTGTGGGAGAAAGGGAAGTGTTTTGAAGTTTCAATTTCTTTTTTTTTTTTTGCCTATATTCTTTAAAGTGTGTAAAAAACCTATCTTTGTAACTTTTAAAGTTCAGGCCTGTTTCACTTTTTATTTTCTCCTAGTCCAACTATCACAGGACACCAGGTCTACCCAATTAAAGTCAATGGGGATTTAGGGACACCAGGGCTGTCCATTACTAGGGCTTGATCAGGAAAGGTTACTGGTTATACTGGGAGCACTGGAAAGGCTAAGGGGAAGCACTGGTGGAGAACTGGAAGCACTGGGAGGGAGGAAAGGGGGAAAGTGGGCAAACTGGGAGCACTGGGAGGGGTTACTGGGAGGACTGGGAGGGCAAACTAGTCAAACTGGGAGCTATTCCTGGGAGCACTGGAGGTGGCTAAGGGGGGGCACTGGGGTTACTGGGAGCACTGGAGGTGGCTGGGGGGGGCACTGGGGTTACTGGGAGCCCTGGGGCATTACTGGAAGCACTGAAAAGAGTTACTGGGGGTAAATGGGGGTAGACAAGACACCAGATCTACCCACTCAAGTCAATGGTTTCACAACCACCATTTTGGTGGGGCCCGAAGATTTTTGGGGGTACCCAGGTGTATCCAGATGACTTTTGAGAGGTTCCTGGGTAATTTTTTAGAGGAACTCAGGTGATTTGGAGGAGTACCCAGGTGTATCCACGTAATTTTTGGGGGGTTCCCAGGTGTATCCAGGTGGTTTTGGGGGTACCAGGGTGATTTGGGGGGTGGTCCAGGTGATTTTTTGGGGTTCCCTGGGGCCTCCACTCATCTTGATAGGCTGGGAGAAGATGACGGCCACCAGCGCCTCCTTCCAGTCAATGTTGACACAGATGACTCTCAGTGGCAAGGGGGGCTGTGGATGACACCCCAACATTCAAGGGGCACCCCAACATTCAAGGGGAACCCCAGAACTCCAGGGGAGGGTCCCAGTGATGGGAGGGAGCCCCGAGTTACCTCAGGAGAGGATGCAGTGTAGGTACACCCAGGTGCTTTGGTCTGTGGGGTCGGTGAAGACGGCGTTCTGCACCAGCTCCAGCTCTGGGGAGGGGCAAAGGGGGCACCCCAAAATCTCAGGGGGGCAGCCAGGGGACACCCCGAGATCTGAATGGGGGCACCCAGGTGTATAGGGGCTCAGGTGTACCCATTGTAATCAATGGAGATTTTTAGGAGTCAACAGGTTCAACCTCTTGATCCAATGAGGATTTAGGGACATCAAGTCTACCCATTGAAACCAATGATTTTTAGGGACAACAGGTCTAGCCATTGAAACCAAAGGGGATTAAGGGACATGGGGTCTACCCAATAAAATCAAGAGGGATTTTTTGGAAACCATGACTACTAAGGGCAATGGGGATTTGGGGAAACCAGGTCTACCCATTCAAGGCAATGCAGGTTTAGGGACACCAGATTTACCTTATTAAAGTCAAAGGGAATTTTGGGACACCAGGTCTGCCTACTAATGTGGGGAATTTAGAAAATTGGGTCCAGCCATTATTGGGAATTTAGGGAAATCAGGTCTACTCATTGAAACCAAAGGGGATTTAGGGACACCAGGTCTATCCATTAAAAACAATAGGGATTTTAGGAACATCAGGTCTACCCATTAGAGACAATGGGGATTTGGGGTCATCAGGTCTACCCACTGAAACCAATGGGCTCAGTGGGACACTGGGTCGACCCCTTAATGTGGGGAGTTTAGGAAATCAGGTCCAGCCATTGATGTGAACCGGAAATTTGGGACATCAGGCCTACCCCCATTAAAGTCAATTGGGGGGATTTAAGACACCAGGTCTATCCATTGAAATGAATGGGGATTTCAGGAAAACAGGTCTGCCCATCAATGGAAATGGTAATCTGGGGACACCAGGTCTACCCATTAACAACTGTAAGGACATCAGGTCTACCACTGAAGTCATTGGGGATTTAGAGACACCAGGTCTACTCATTAAGGTCAATAGGAATTTTTGGGACATTCGGTCTACCCATCCAACCCAACAGAGCTCATCTTCAAGAGAGGGGCTGGAGAAATTTTGGGATAGGATCCCACCGAAATTCTGGGAATATTTCCAGGGGAATCTTTCAACTTTCCCTCAGCCTTTTGGGGCACAGCATCCTGGCCTAGCCCTTCCTGCAGTTCCTGGTGAGTGCCAGGACCCGCAGCTGGTAAAGCCATGCCAAGAAGTTGGAGAAGTCGTGGCTCAGCAGGGCCCTGGCAAAGGCCAGCTTGGCCTCGGGGTCCTGCCCGGCCACCAGTGCCTGTCTGTAGTCCCAGGCATGGACTGGGAGAGCACCAGTACAAACCAGTAAGCCCTGGAAGCTGCCCACGAGGCCCTGTGGCCTGAGGTGGCAGCTCCCAGTATAAATCAGTAAGAGTTATTGCACCCAAACCCATTAGCAGTATGGGGTTTAGGAGCACAAGGTCTACCCTTTTGAAGTCAATGGGGATTTAGGAACATCAGGTCTACCCATTCAAGCTAAAGGGGATTTAGGGACATCAGACCTACCCATTCAAACAAGTGGGAATTTAGGAACATCAGGTCTATTAACTCAAGCCAATGGGAATTTTGGGACATCAGGTCTACCCATGAAAGGCAAGTCTAAGGGCTCCCAGTATGGTCTTGGGGCTCCCACTTTTACCAGGTTTATACTGGGAGGGATCCAGTATATACCAGTAAACACTGGGAGCCACCCCTGATCCCCTGAGCCCTGTGGGGGCAGCTCCCAGTATAAACCAGTAAGGCCAGCAAAACACGAAGTCACTCCCAGTAGGTCCCAAGCCCCATCCCAGTATAAACCAGTAAATCCCAATATAACCCAGTACATCCCAGTATAACCCAGTAAAAACCAATTCCCCCAGCACATCATTCCTGTAAAAATGAGTGTAAACCAGTGCAAACCAGTAAAACCCAGTGTAACCCAGTAACCCCTCCTGTGTTAAATCATGTGAAGGATGCTGCCAAAAGGGCATTTCAGATCATGCCCACTAAAGATCCTAGGCAGAGTTCTATCTCAATTAAACAATCCCCTTCTGAGCCTTTCCTAGATTTTATAGATAGACTTCATGCAGTGGTGGAAAACCAGAGAGAGGACCAGGAGTTGCAACAGAAGATGATCCTGGAAGTGGCACAAAGCCACTTGGTGCCTGGAAGTGGCACAAAGCAATGCCAGTGATGTCTGCAAGAGGATCATCTCCGGGCTTCTGGTTGCTCCACCTCCAACCCTGGACCTCCTCACTGAGACCTGCACCAAGTGAGCCATGAGGGACCCAGATGAACAGCGGAAAGGGTCTGGGCTCAGAGGCCGGATTGCAGCACCAGCCACCATTCCAGCTGGACCACCAGTGGCTGGGAGGGTCAAATGTTTCCAGTGTGGGCGGGAGGGATATGTGATGTGCTTTTGTCCCTTTAAGAATAAAACATCACACACTGGTGGGAGCAGTAGGGGACAGGGAGAAAGGAAACATATCTATTCCAAAACACTAGGGGAGGAGTGTGAGCTTCTCCCACCTGATGAGAAAAATGGGACAGGTCACCGGGTTTTTGGGGTTGTGGGGCAACCCAATTCTGGGAAGGTATGGGACCCTAAGGAACCCTCAGGGTTGGGAACAACCAAGAGGATATGGAAGCCATTTAGGCTTGAGTTAACAACAGGTTTGCCTTTCAACACACCGGACTGGCAAGTGGTCACCGTTGACCCTGGACACGTGACCAACCTACAGCAGACTGATAGTAAGTGCCTTGTTATCAGGGATTCTAAGCACACTCCCTCTGAGATCAAGATTAGTCCAGCACTTTTGCCATCAGATCCGGAGCAACGAGCTCTCTTGGCACGTTGTGTCCATCCTCCCCTCTTCCTACCAAAGGGCCGAGTCATTGCCCAGGCCATACCACTGCCCAAACTGCCCTAGGATGGTCTGGACCTTTTGGGTCTATTGGACAGAAATGGTGGGAGAGAACAAACCCATAATTTGGTGTGGGCTCAAGAGGGAGGGGGATTTCATCCAACTCCAGAGAATGATGGACACAGGATCAGATGTGACAGTCATACCACCACACAAGTGGCCATCACATTGGGAGTTGCAACCCATGGCTGGTAAGGTTACAGGTATAGGGGGCACACAATTGGCAAAACAATCCAAGAGCATTGTGCAAAGTGAGGGACCAGATGGGCAATTGGCTTCTTTGTTCTAGATTTCAAATTTACCTTGTGGGGAAGAGATGCCATGTCCCAATGGGGAGTTAAACTAGAAATCCAAAAAACCCCAAAAGATCTTTAATTGCCTCCACTGAGGAGGTCCCCCTCCAAAAACTAAATTGGCTGATGGATTCCCCAGTTTGGGAGGATCAGTGGCCGCTGAACAAACAGAAATTGAAGGCACTCAAACAACTCGTGGAGGAGCAATTGGCTAAAGGTCACATTGTGGAAACTAACAGTCCCTGGAATTCTCTGGTGTTTGTCATCAAAAAAGCAGGGAAAGAGAGGTGGCGCCTCCTTCACGATTGGAAAAAAATTAATGAGGTCATCGAGGGCATGGGGTCTCTTCAGCCAGGTATGCCATCCCCTTCAATGCTCCCCCAAAAACTGGAATTTGGCTGTCATTGATAGAAAAGATTGTTTTTTCCAGATTCCCCTAGATCCAGCCAATGCCCCACAGTTTGCATTCTCTGTGCCTTCCATCAGCAGGGAGGCACCCATGAAGCGTTACCACTGGAGAGTTTTGCTGCAAGGGTTAAAGAACTCACCAAGTATTTGCCAGTGGTACGTGGCCAAAATACTGTCCCCTGGTGTGTGCCAAGGCTGGAGAGGCCGTCATCCTTCATTATATGGATGATGTGCTTGTGTGTGCCCCCAGTGACAATGGACTTACACAAATTCTGGATGAGACTATCACTGCTTTGGCTGCTGTGGGATTTGAGTTGCAGCAGGAAAAAGTGCAGAGACTGCCACCTTGGAAATACCTGGGGCTTGAGATTGCCAACCAGACCAGAACAGCCCAGAAGTTGGTAATCAGTGAGAGACCTGAGACTTTGAAGGATCTCCAGCAGCTGTGTGGATCTTTGAATTGGGTCAGGCCCTGGCTTGGGCTTACTACAGAGGACCTAGCCCCTCTCTTCAATTTGTTAAAGGAAGGAGAGGAGCTGGATTCTCCAAGGGCTCTGACTCAGGAGGCTCGGCAGGCATTGGAGAGGGTTCAATTGGCAATGTCCAGCCAGCAGGCCCATCGCTGCCAGCCAGAACTTCCATTTAATGTCATCATTTTGGGAAAACTGCCACACTTGCATGGGCTGATTTTTCAGTGGGACAAGGACCAGAAGGATCCCCTCTTGATCATAGAGTGGGTGTTCCTAGGTCATCAGCTGTCCAAAAGTATCACTAAACCACAGGAGTTGATGGCTCAGCTGATCAGCAAAGCAAGGGTCAGGATGGGACTGCTGGCAGGGTGTGAGTTTGCATGCATTCATGTGCCAATCCAATTGTCAGCTGGAAGGTTAACAAAGGAGGCTTTGGAGCAGTTGCTCCATGAGAACAAGATGTTGCAGTTTGCTCTGGATAGCTACCCAGGGAAAATTTCAATCCATTGCCCGGGCCACAAATTATTTCATTCGGAATTTAATTTCAAAAGAGAAACAGAGCCACAAACCTCTCAAAGCTCTGACAATTTTTACTGACACATCTGGAGGGTCACACAAGTGAGTGGTGACTTGGAAGGACCCTCAGACTCAGCAGTGGGAGGCTGACATCGAGGTAGTCAAAGGTTCACCTCAGGTGGCTGAGTTGGCCGCAGTCATCAGGGCTTTTGAGAAGTTTTCAGAACCCATTAATTTGATTACTGATTCGGCATATGTAGCAGGGGTAGTGTCCAGAGCAGAGAATGCAGTTCTCAAAGAAGTCTCAAATCCAGCCATTTTCAAGCTGCTCTCAGAGCTGACACACCCAGTGTCCCACAGAGAGCATCCTTACTACGTTATGCATGTGAGATCACACACTGACCTTCCTGGTTTCAGCACGGAGGGTAACCACAGAGCAGATGCCCCAGCTGCTCCTGTGCAGCTGGGTGGCCAACCTAACATTTTCCAGCAGGCCAAACTCAGCCATCAGCAATTCCATCAGAATGTCCCAGGCCTGGTGCGCCAATTCCACCTAAGGCAGGACCAAGCCAAGGCAATCACAGACACATGCCCAAGCTGCCAAAAGTTTTCCTTACCCTCGCTGGGATCAGGGGTCAACCCCAGAGGGCTTGGCAGTTGTGAGCTGTGGCAGACAGATGTCACACACATTCCCGAGTTTGGAAGGTTCAAATATGTTCATGTGTCAGTTGATTCCTTCTCTGGTGCTGTTTATGCCTCAGCCCACACAGGGGAGAAGACCAGAGATGCACAGAAACACCTTGGGCAGGCCTTCTCCACACTGGGGATCCCCAAAGAGATCAAACCTGATCATGGTCGAGCTTATGTTTCCAAGGAATTTGATGGTTTCCTGCAAGAGTGGGGGGTGAAACATAACAAGGGGATCCCATCCTCCCCCACTGGCCAGGCAGTGATAGAAAGAACTCACCAGACATTGAAGAAGACCTTGGGACAGCAGAGAGGAGATGTCAGGGTAAACAGTCCACAACAACCACCTGGTAAGGCTCTGTTTACCATGAACTTCCTTAACTGTTCATTTGAAAACCTTAATCCACCTGTAGCTGGGCACTTCAATCAAAATCATTGGTTGAAGTTTGAGGAGAAACCGCTGGTCCTGGTGAAGGACCCTGAGACTTGTGAGGTCCAGGAGCCTTTTGATTTGGTCATTTGGGGCAAGGATACACCTGCATATCCACCCCCACAGGTTTGAAATGGGTTACACAAAAATGGGTCAAACCCTATGTTCCACCCAGGGAAAAGAAGGCCCAGAATGTGGCCCCAATTCCACCTTCCTGACCCGATGACGTGGCAATTGCTTCTTCTAGGCAACGGTGCAAAGGAAGTGGGGAACCCAAACCCCGTGTTATCCCTAACTCAGTGCCTGAAATAGATTGTGTTAAACTGTGCTTACCTGTGGATGTTCTTTTTAGATTTCTTTTAAGAGCATCCTCCTGACCCCCAAGATGAGGCCAGAACTCCTGTGTTTGCTGTTGCTTCTGACTCAGTCAGTAGGACAGGGACATGAATGTGAGGACACTCAAGGGATACACTGCTTCAATCTATCCAGCAAAATCCAGAGCATCCAGAACTCCATGCAGAAATCAAAGGCATGATGGAGGAAATCAAGTGAGGAGCAGGACACTGGCAAGAGAACATCTTTAAAGACCAAGGGCTGCCAGGAGGAATGTCATCATTTGTAAAGGATGCCTTACTGGATGTTCTGGTTGTTATTTCAATTTACACAGCCTTTAGGACTCTAAAAGGAGTCATTACAAGGTGTACTAAGAAAAAAACGACCCCTTCCAATGTCACAGTGGCTGCTGTCGAGAGATGGTGGAAGAGGCCAGAGAGAGCAGTTTAAGGAGTTTGTCTCCTCCCTCCTTCCCTTCAAAATTAAACAGAAAAGAGGGAGATGTGGTGGTGGGTTTTTGAGAGGTTTGATAAGTTATGGTTTGCTCCTGTTACCTCCCCACCCCCAGTGCCTGGTGTCTGGTTTCCCCCAGATTTTCCCCTCCCCCATCCCTTTGTCCCCTTTCCTGACCCTGCCCTGTGTTAACCTGGGGCCAATCACCCACCTGCCCCACCCCTCTGCCCCCTGGTTTAAATGTTAAGCACAGGACCCTGCTCGCTCTCTCTCTCCTGTAACACCTGGAGGAACAAAGACCTCTGTAAGAGAGAGCCTTCTCTGAGACCTTTGCTCTGTACCTAGACATGGAGGATATACAGGATCCAGAGAGCAGCAAACAGCTCTGCTCTCTGCCGTTACTGGCACTGCTTGCAGTCTGGGAAACGGCCACTCCTGACCAGCGTGGCCAGGGAGAGAGCCAGCCGCCCCCACCCCGGCCCCCTGACACCAACAAACATCACTCTGTCCATCTGCAAAAATTCACAGACCAGCACAGAGCGTTTGCTTTGTGATGTCAGGGCACGGTTGCCACGCCGTCCTGGTGACATCACAAGGTTGCCTTGGTGCACAGAAGCCTCAGTGGCAGAGCAGCTCTTGGGCTTGCTCAGTGCAGGAGCATCCTCCTGCTTGAGGCTTTTGTCAGTGGGCAGCTGCACACTGACAGGAGCCTTGTTTTTTCTTGTATTAGAGCACAGTCTGCAAACCTGCACAGCAGTGCCACAAGGATTGGGCATCTTGCTGCTGCAGTTTACTCTGTTTATGGCATTGCTTATTGCTAATTTAAAAAAAAAATCTTTTTAAATTTAAAATATATTTAATATATTATTTATATATAATTTATATATTTTGTATCATATTTTTATTTATAATAATTTATTTTTATGATTTTTAATAATTGCAAATACTTGATTAACCTTGCATGTAAGTAGAGGTTTTCTCTGGGTGTAACCTAAGCTGGCTTTTGTAGGTCTTCCTGCTCTTTCTTAGTGACTGAGTTGATTTGGAAACAGAAAGACCATTTGGATGCCACTTGGCTAAAGCTCCTGTCAACATGTTCAGCTCAAAAGGGGGTGTCTGTAGCCAGGGCTCTGCAGGCAGCATTTGCAAGGGAACTTGCAGAGGTTGTGTTCCCTCCATGGGAGAGTCTGTGGCAGCAGAGTCTGTCATTTCCTCAGTTTGCTGGGTCAAGCAGGAAAATGTACACTGGGAGACCTTCTTGGAAGACCTTCTAAAACCATGCTAGGGTTCTCTCCAGTTTTCTCCAAGAATCTGCTTCATTTTCTCTTGCCCACTGTGCGTCTCCTGACCTGTGTACTCAGAGGTCCCAATCCTGAGGTGAGTGAGCAAGGAACATTTGATGTTCCTGGTGTTTAAGAATTGTGGAGCAAGCTGTGAGCTTGGCCTGTGGCAGTAGAGTGTAGAGGGCCAGCTGAGTAGGCTGAAAGAAAATCCATTGCCATGTCTGCAGCAGCAAGAGCAAAGGCATCACTGGCTATTTCCTAATTTTCCATTTCAGAGCTTTAAAAGAACTAAAAGCCCAGTTTTGCAGAGAGAACATTGCTTCCTGAGAGTAGCTGAGGGGAATATCTAATTCAGAGCAATTTGGAGTACACTTAAATCAGCCCATTTGAATTTAGTCACAGTGACTTCGAATGCCATTGCTATCAAAGCTGATGATTTGTGCTTAGTAGAGCTGTGTTCTGGTTTACGGCAAATTTGGAAAAAATCTCCTGAATAGGGTCCCTCTGGGAAGCAAACCCAAACAGCCCCTCCCCCAACTGGTCTGGGAAAGAGCTTCCTTGCAGAAAAGCAGCAAAAACTATTTCTTTAACAAAGTGCCCACAAGCACAAACATTAATAACATGAAACAACAAAACCTCTTGCTGCTCCACAGAGAGATGGCAAAATTGAGGAAGTCCTTGCTGTGGGTTAAACTCAGCTGGCTCAATCTCTTATCAGTCCCTCCAGTGATGGAAAAGTGCCGTCCTGGGCCCTGGTGGGCCACAGGTGTGAGCTCCCAGTGCTCTTCTGGGTTTTTCAGTCCAGAGCAGGTTTCAACAGTTCCAAGAAAAAGAAAAAAAACAGTCCAGGGAACTTCTCTGCCTCAGCTAGCTAAACTAACTAAAAGCACAGGAGATCTCTGTCCCTGCTTCAGATGAACACAGTCTAGGAGCAGAATGTATAGGATTGAATGCTGTTTTCTGCAAACAAACTCTGCGCTTCTTCTTTCTCCCCCTTCGCTCTCAGAACCAGTCTTAAAGGTACAGAACTTAATATCCAACATCAACAGAACAGATGGTTGGGGATTAAAGCATCAAAAAGTCACCCCAGGACATGCCACCCCTTATCCCCATATTGTCAGCTTACTACCAAAACTAATATATATTCTAACTCTACATACACATACATTATACATACATCTATATACACAGTATACAGTTATATACAGAGAGTGGCAGTGACATTCAGCAGTGATATTTACACATAGTTCTCACCCAACAATCAGATCTCTCTGAGGTACACATCGTGTTGTTCCATCTTTCTGCATTATCCCCCATGTGCAACCTGGTCCCTGAGCAAAGACAATCCCAGGGATGGGTTTGTCTGTACCCGAGGCAGGATTTATCCAAGCTGTCTTCCCTAACAAACCTCTGACATGCACCACTGCGACTTTGTCTCCATCTACTGTATGCAGGAGCTCAGACAGGGCAAGGCTTGCCCTGTTGGTGGAGCCTCGGGCATTAACTAACCAGGTGGCCTTTGCTAAATGCCACTCCCAATTTTTGAAAGATCCCCCACCCAGTGTTCTCAGGGTGGTTTTTAACAGTCCATTGTACCTCTCCACTTTGCCTGCAGCTGGTGCATGGTAGGGGATGTGGTACACCCACTCAATGCCATGTTCTCTAGCCCAGGTGTTGATAAGGCTGTTCTTGAAATGAGTCCCATTGTCTGACTCAATCCTCTCAGGGGTACCATGTCTCTGAAGAACTTGCTTTTCAAGGTCCAGAATGGTATTACGGGCCATAGCATGAGGCACAGGGTAGGTCTCCAGCCATCCCGTGGTGGCTTCTACCATTGTGAGCACACATAGGGTTTGCCTTGGCATGTCTGGGCAGTGTAATAAAATCAACCTGCCAGGCTTCCCATACTTATATTTGCACTACTGCCTACTATACCATAGGGGCTTCACCCGCTTGGCCTGCTTCATCACAGCACACGTCTCACAGTCATGGATAACCTGAGAAATACTGTCCAAGGTTAGATCCACCCCTTCAGTCTCGTGCCCACGTATAGGAGGCATGTCTGTCGTGGTGGCCCAAGGCATCATGGGCCCATCGAGCCAGGAACAACTCTCCCTTGTATTGCCAATCTAAGTCTATCTTTGACACCTCTATCTTGGCAGCCTGATCTACCTGCTCGTTGTTTTCGGTGCTCCTCATTAGCTCTGCTCTTGGGGATATGGGCATCTCCATGGAGGACTTTCACAGGTAACTTCTCTATCCAAGTGGCAATGTCTTTCCATTCATTGGCAGCCCAGATTTGTTTTCCCTTATGCTGCCAGTTGGCCTTTTTCCACCTTTCCAGCCAAACCCACAGAGCATTGGCCACCATCCACGAATCAGTGTAGTGGTAGAGCTTTGGCCACTTCTCTCTTTCAGCAATGTCCAGGGCCAACTGAACAGCTTTGAGTTCAGCAAGTTGACTCGATCCACCTTCTCATTCAGTGGCTTGTGCAACCTGTCGTGTGGGGCTTTCCACTTTCATTTCTTCCCAACAATGCAACAGGAACCATCAGTGAAAAGAGAGTAGTATGTTTCTTCTACTGGCAGTTGGTGTTACGGTGGAGTTTCTTCATCCCTTGTCACTTGTTCCTGGTCCTCTTCATCCATGAGACCAAAGCTTTCACCTTCAGACCAGTTGGTAATTATTTCTAAAATCCCAGGGCGATTCAGGTTTCCAGTACAGGCGTGCTGTATGATGAGGGCAATCCATTTGCTCCATGTGGCGTCTGTGGCATGGTGGGTAGAGGGAACCTTTCCTTTAAACAACCACCCCAGCACTGGCAGTCGGGGTGCCAGGAGGAGTTGTGCTTCTGTGCCAATCACCTCTGAGGCAGCTTGAACTCCTTCACAGGTGGCCAAGATTTCCTACTCTGTGGGAGTGTAGTTGGATTCAGAGCCTCTGTAGCTTCAGCTCCAGAATTCCAGTGGTTGGGCTCGAGTCTCCCCAGGTACTTTCTGCCCAAGGCTCCAGGACAGGCCATTGTTCCCAGCTGTGGAGTAGAGCACATTCTTCACCTCTGGTCCCATCCTGATTGGGCCAAGGGCTACTGCATGAGCGATCTCCTGTTTGATCTGGGCAAAGGCTTGCTGCTGTTCAAGGGCCCCAGTGGAAATTGTTCTTCTTGTGGGTAACCAGGTAGAGAGGGCTCACAATCTGGCTGTACTCAGGGATGTGCATTCTCCAAAAGCCTATGGCACCTAGGAAAGCTTGTGTTTCCTTCTTGCTGGTCATTGGGGACATTGTGGTGATCTTATTGATGACCTCAGTGGGAATCTGATGCCGTCCAGCTTTCCACTTTACTCCCAGGAACTGGACCTCTCATCAGGTCCCTTGACTTTGCTCTTCTTGATGGCAAACCCGGCTTCCAGGAGAATCTGGATGATCTTCTCTTTTTTCTCATATACTTCCATGTTGTGTCCCTCCCACAGCTCTTTTCAGGCACAGCAAGCAGTTGCAGGGGGCTGGGGGCAACATATCTCCTGGGTCCCAGGAGGCAGGGCAGGTACAAAAGCCTTACCAGAGCTTCTTGGGGAGCCGTCTCTTGGTTGTGCCAGCTAATGGCAGCATGCAGGCAGGCAAGACACCACACGGCTTCTGAGGGTGCTGATCAGATGAGCTTTATTCGGGGTCCCACACTGGGGGAATTGAGCATGGCTCCCAAAGGAGAGGCAAGAGGCAAGAAGGCCAAGGCTAAGTCCAGAGCCAGGCCCAGGCCCGGGGCCCAGAGCCAGGCCCCAGCCAGTGGCCAAAGCAGAGAGGGCGGCAGAGCCAGAGAGCAGAGAGAGAGCAAAACCTCATGGTTCAGCCTAAGAAAGAGTTCCTGTAGAGGAATATCTTGGGGAGAGGGGACATGATTTGCTATGGAAGGAGATCTGAGCTATCCAAGGCTAGGCCACAGATTCAGGCCTGCATAGCAGTAGATAGGCCTGTGGTGCAGCAAAAAATTAGATTAAGGTGTGCTTAGTGTTAATTAGTATAGTTGTAGTGAATTCATGGAGGCTGCCTTAAGGTTGAGATTGTTTGCATTCTTTTCTGTCTGAATACAATTTAAAAGCACCTGTAACTGTAAACTATCTGAAACTGATTTTACATGCCATTTTTAGACAATAAAGTCAGAACATATGATATAACCACATTGGTCAGACCTTGCCTGTCCAGTTTCTGATGTAATAGGGGGTACCCCTGGCTTTATCCCATAATGCCAACTCAGGAATTGAAATGGGAAGTGAGGCCAGAGCAGGAAGGGAAGCCAGGGATGGGCTGTTTGCAGAAGAGGGAACAGGGCTGGGCAAGAGGAAGAAATTTGTAGCAGGAAGAGTAAAGAAAGCCAAGGTGGAGCAAAGGAAATGCTCAGGGCAGTTTGGGGGTGGCTGCCAGGCAGCCCTGGCTCTGAGCAACAACGTCTGCAGTGACACTGGAAACTCCCAGCTGATGGGAACAAACTTTCTGTGTGACTTCAGAGGCCACCACAAACCTGAGTGGTTTCCCTGCTGTCCCCCCAGCCCTTGCTGGCCCCAGGGGCTGATGGCATTTGTGCTCCCTCAGCTTCATCTCCCCACACCAACACCATGGGGGTGCTGACGCCTGCTCTGGGCAGTGCAAACAGGGGCTCCTGAGGCAGTGCTGCCGTGTCTGTGCCTGCAAGGATGCGGCACCTGTGTGAGCTGGGGGAGAGGCCAGGGCTGCAGAGGGGGGATGTTGTTGGCAGGTGCATGAGGACGCTGTGGGACGCTGCCCTGGGGTGTCCAGCGCAGTGGGGATGGATCAGCCCCTGCTCTGCTGCTCCTTCCCCTTGTCTCCCCCAGGCACCTTGCAGAGCCCCAGCCATGCTGTTTGCCCCCAGCCTGCCCACGGCCAGCCTGGGGCTGCTCCCGGGGCTTTTCTGTGCTCAGCATTGGCCTGGGCAAAGTGTTCTGGAGAGAGCCTGGGCAAGGAGCCTGCAGCCCCCAGGCCCTGGCCTGAGGCGTCAGCGCTGCCCCAGCAGTGCCCATGGCCTGTCCCTGCTGCAGCCCCGGCACTGCCACCCCCAGCCCTGTGCCCGGCCCCGAGAGCACTCAGGCCCTACAGCAACACCAGGGCCAGCAGGGCAGCGGGGCAGGGCCACGGCAGCAGCACTGCCAACACCAAGGGCTGCTGCTGCTGCTGCTGGGCACAGCTGCTGTGCCAGCACTGATCTGCCCCCAGCTCTGCACACAGACATTGCTGCTGCAGCTGCAGAGAAGGGAACCAAAGGGGCATCTCTGCAGAAACCTTGGCTGGGAGATCTTGAGTTCATGTAAAGCCACCAAGAGTGCAAGCCCCTCATTGACACAGTCTGTGGCCACAGGGGAGGGGGGGAGAAACGAAATAAGAAATGGCACAGAACAATAACATTTACTTGTGGACAAGATTAAAAAAGTAATAACAGAATATAACAGACCTCCAAATGAAACAAACAAAGAGTATCAAAGATGACTTTTATTACAAGTGATTTGCAGAAATTGGCCAGCAGTTTAATGTTTCCAAAAACAAGCAGTCATCAGTCTCCACAGTGCAGCCTTGAGCTCCTGGTTCCTCAGGCTGTAGATGAGGGGGTTCAGGGCTGGAGGCACCACCGAGTACAGAACTGACAGGGCCAGATCCAAAGATGGAGAGGAGATGGAGGGCGGCTTCAGGTGAGCAAACATAGCAGTGCTGAGGAATAGAGAGACCACGGCCAGGTGAGGGAGGCAGGTGGAAAAGGCTTTGTGCCGTCCCTGCTCCAAGGGGATCCTCAGCACAGCCCTGAAGATCTGCACATAGGAGAAAACCATGAACACAAAACAACCAAATGATAAAGTTACACTGAACATAATTACTCCAACTTCCCTGTTGTGGGATTCAGAGCAGGAGAGCTTGAGGATGTGTGGGATTTCACAGAAGAACTGGCCCAGGGCATTGCCATGGCACAGGGGCAGGGAAAATGTATTGGCCGTGTGCATGAGAGCAGTGAGGAAGCCACTGGCCCAGGCAGCTTCTGCCATGTGGGCACAAGCTCTGCTGCCCAGGAGGGTCTCATAGTGCAGGGGTTTGCAGATGGACACGTAGCGGTCATAGCACATCACAGTCAGGAGATAGTACTCTGCTGAAACAAAGAATAGAAAGAAAAAGAGCTGAGCAGCACATCCTGCATAGGAGATGGTTGTGGTGTCCCAGAGGGAATTGTGCATGGCTTTGGGGACAGTGGTGCAGATGGAGCCCAGGTCGGTGAGGGCCAGGTTGAGCAGCAAGAAGAACATGGGGCTGTGCAGGAGGTGGCCGCAGGCTACGGCGCTGATGATGAGGCCATTGCCCAGGAGGGCAGCCAGGGAGATGCCCAGGAAGAGGCAGAAGTGCAGGAGCTGCAGCTGCCGCGTGTCTGCCAATGCCAGCAGGAGGAAGTGGCTGATGGAGCTGCTGTTGGACATTTGCTGTGGCTGGACATTGCTCACTGCCATGGAAAAAAAGGAAAGGAATGAATTAGTGGAGATAGCTGTGACAAAATCAAAGCCATTTTCCATACACCCTCCCCTGGAACACACAGACAGCCTTTTGTGTTTCAGCGTTCTTGGGTTTTCTTTCTAAGTGCCCGCGTATCTCTGCTGGTATGGTTTGATATCAAACACTCCACATTTTGGCTACCCCAGAGAGGACAGAGCAAGTTCTATGAGGTAAAGTGATTAGTGGAGAGTGGGAGGACATGGTCTGTCATTCTGACCCAATCAGAGTTTTACTGGGCTTCAGCCTTTTTCAGGTGGAGAGTGATCAGCTCCCCATGTTTCCCATAAAAAATCACCAGGTACTGCTGAGAGCAGATGGATCCACATCAGCCCAGCTCCATGTTTCTATCCAAGGACTCACATTGCTCATTTCACCAACCCAACAACATTTTCAGTGTCACAACACCTCTGCCTTTCCCCGTGGGCCTTTCAGATAACACAAAGATGCTGCAGGACAGGTTTTCAGCCTGCATTGAAGCTCCCAGCTTGGACTGAAATCTCAGGGAGACTTCCAAGTGTCTTTAGGATGGCATTGGACTCAGGGAGATGCAGCTCCTGCCCTGCCTGCACTGACAGCATTGCCCACAGCCGGGCACTGGGGACAGCGTCACCCTGAGCCAGCTGTGCCCCCTGCCAGAGGCCCCCAGTGCCGGGCAGCTGCTCCCAGCCCTGTGCTCTGCAGAGGGAACTGGGCCCGGGGCTGCAAATCTGCCCCACGGCTCTGCTGCAGCTCTGCCTGCACAGGAGGGGCTGCATGCCTTGGAGCCCCTGCCCTGAGGGCAGAGGCTTGGCTGGGGGACAGGAGGGAGGGGGCTTGTTCAGAGGGAGGGGCTGCACTGCAGGGGCTCCTATGGACATCTCTGAACTCTCCCTGCCACAACATTTCTGGGGTTTGTTTTCTCTCATTTCCTGACCTTCTCTCTGCCTCCTGCAGATTTTCCTCCTGCAGGTGTTTCCCTGTGCCTGAGCTCTCCCTGCCAGCACTCCCAGAGCCCAAATCTCTGTGCACTCTCCTTGGCCCTACAGAACTCTGCCTGTTTTCAGGGCACTGGCTGGGGGCAGGGTCTGTTTGCAGCCTGGAGAAAGGACAGCTCAGACTAAGCCTGATCACTGGGAGTTTAATTTGTCCCAGGGATTTACAAAAATAATGACACCTTTCTGATTTGTTCTCCCTCTACCCCATTATCTAATATAAGGAAATATTGAAAAAATTAGATCACAGATAATTAGATAATATTAATAGTCTTAAGAAATAATCTTAAGAGTAGACTTAACAATTGTCCTTGTTTTAAAATAAATCCTTGCCTCGGAAATATTTGGGGAGTGGGCAGAAGCTCTGTGTGTCAGAGCTTGATGAGCATTACACCTCCCCTGCACCAGAAATACTCAGAGAGTTATACTCACAGAGTCTGTAGGCATTGGGATGTTGCAGCTTGAGGAGATCACTGCAGGAGCTGCAGCTGCATTGTCCTGCAGCCAGAGGTTCCTGTGCCAAGGGCTGGCAGTGATTCTCCCCCAGTCCCTTCTCAGCACCTTCCCAGCCCTGAGTGATTGAAGCTCTCTGTGCCTGTGTGCTGTGCCTGGGGTGGCTGCAGGCAGTGCCCCAGCCCTGCTGGGCTGGCAGAAAAGCTGCTCATCCAGAGAAATGTGGTTTTAAGCTCTGCCTTGGTTGCCAGGATCTCCCTCTGTGCCAGGAGCCCAGCCCAGCAGCACAGACACAGCACAAGGACTTTAATGACCCTCTCGGGGCTTTGGTGTTGTTTACATCAGACTCAGTCCCTCAGGGTGTGATCAAAAACTTCTCCATAACTCAAAGTGACATTCAAAGTCTGAAGTTTCTGGAAGTTTTAATGGGTCCCACTGAGGGACATGACACAGAAAGTGTCCCCAGGCCCCAGGCAGAGCAGAGAACTGCAGGCAGTGATGACAGGTGGGGACAAAGAGAAGCCAAGGCTTGGTGCCCTGGGCCACAGCAGCCTCTGTGCCACCAAGGACACTGAGGAGACCCCTTGTCCTGAGGCCCTGGGGCCTCCTGGCACAGCCCCAGCAAGGCTGGGCACTGTCAGCCCCTTGTGCTGCCCTCAGCATCCCCCTGCCATGCCAGTGGCCTCCAGGATGTGCTGGAAGGAGTCCCTGGGGAAGGAGCCTTGGTCAGCAATGGCCCTGGGGGGCTCCTTCATGCTGCCAGGGACTGCAGGTTTTTCCAAGGACTTTGGGTTTGGCTTTTGCCTTGGAGTCTCTGAGAGGTTTGTGCAATCCTGGCCTCCAATTCTCTGCTGTAATGAGTCCCTTGAGAGGCTTTGTCAGTAACAACACTCAGTGGGGCTCATTAATGCTTCAAGGTACTTCAGTTATTTTAAGGTACTTGGTGTTTAACTTTTAAAACTGACTTTAGGAAAAGTTTGTGCAATCATGGTCACCAATATCTCATCTTTAACGAGTCCCTTGGGATTCTTAGTCAGTAAAAACACTCACTGGGGTCATTTATACTTCAGGGTACTCAAAGTTTTTTTCAGAACTTTTTTTGGAAATTGAGTCTTAGAGTTTTTTCAATCATAGCTTTCTATTATCTGCTTTAATGAGTCCCTTGAGATTTTTAGCCAGTAAAAACACTTTTTAGGACTCATTAATACTTCAAGGTACTCAGGGGTAATTTAAGTACTTCTTTTTGCCACTGAGTCTCTGAGAAGTTCTGTGGAATCCTGGCCTCCAATTCTCTCCTCCAAGGACTCCATGAAGGGCCTGTTTTGGGGATGGACCTCAGTGGAACCCATGAATGCTTCAGGACACTTTGGGTGTTTCCTTTGACTCCTGGCAAAGTTTGTGCAATCTCCTCTCAGGCCCTGAGGTTCCAGGGCTCAGCACCAAATGCACCACGGGGCTCATTAGGATCAAGTAAGACCTGACAAACCATGGCTGCGCCTTGATTTTTATCTGGTCTGGTGCAGTTCATTGAAAAGTCTTTTTTTTTCTAGAAGTTTAGAGAAATATTTCATAGAGCTTTTAATAAAGCCACATTCCTATTTTCAAGCATGTATTTTTCTCTCTAGAAAAGAGGTGATTGCAGCATTCAGTGATTGATATTGATGCAGGGTCTTTCCTCAGGAGGTCTGGCCTGCTCAGAGAAGCTGATCCTTGAGGTCTGTGGAAAACCTTGTTCCACATCCCCCAACCTCATCCTGTCTGTCCTCACTCACCTGGAACCTGCTTTGCTTGGAGAACTGGCTGCAATTGGCAACAAAAGAGCTTTCTCCCTTTTTTAGCAACCTAAAACTCCTGAGTTTCAGACAATCTCCTCAAGTGTGTGCCAAGCCCAAGGTGCCACCAAGGAGGTTCCCCTTCCCCAAGGCAGAACCATGCAAGGAATGTTTGAGACACACAGGAAGTTCTGCAATAAACACAAATCCAGAGTTGGCTGAAGGCAGAATTAGACCAACTGCTGAAGGACAGACAAGCTTTGAACTCCTTGCAGCTCAAAGCTCCAGCTGGGTTGTTGGGAGGTGTGTGAGTGAGGCAAGAGTGAGGGCAAGGGAACTGCAGAGAGCCCTGGAAGTGCTTCTGTGCAGCCAGGCTGTGGGGAAAGGGCACTGCAGGCCTGGCCTGGGCCAGGAGTGAGGCTGGATCATCATCCCAAGCTGCCCTGGGTCATTGCAAGGGGCTGTGGCCATGGACACTGCACTGAGCCCACTGTGGCAGCCTTTTTTCCACCTGTTTACCCTTAAAATGTTCAAAGTCATTACAGGAACAACTGCAAGGTGTCCCAATTGTCCCACATGCCAAGTACCTGTCCCAGAAAACAGTGTCATTTGTACACTCAAACTCTGCTGTCGTTTACAGAGTGATCACAAGGGTTCACAAGTTGGAAGTCAAGGTGCTGAAAAGACCTATGGTTACCATGCATGTGTATATCAACTTTAAAATTAAATTAAGCTTCACAAAGGGGCTTCCCACATCAGGAACAAGGGACAAAAAAGAAAGTGGAGAGCTTCTGCTTATATAAATAAGGTAGAGTGTAAGAAAGTGATTTCAAAAACTGCAGGGTTTGGGAAGAGGTTTAATGAGGAAGAGCCAAAAGGATGTAAACCTGCACTTTACTCCCCTGAGGGATTTTTTCAAGTGTCACAGTCTTGCAATAGCATTGACTTGTATCTGGGACAGGACTGGTGCCCATCAGGGGATGTGAAGGGAGATGTATCCAGAGACAATAGTGTGGTTTTCCCTGGATTTGCATGAGGGTAGCACCAACTTCCTTCTGAGAGTTGTCTGTATTGTAGCCTGGATTTTCTCAGCAATGCTGAGATGTGTGGTGCTGCTTTTAAAGGGTTTGTGTCCTGGGAATTTTGTACCTCTGCCCAATCAAGGATGTGGTGTTCCAAGTGTTCTGTCTATGTATTAATCTGGACTTGGGTTCTTGGTGCTTACACTGTGCCTACAGAAGAATCCTAAAGAGTTATAATCTCTCTATAGAATTGAATATTACTAATTCAAAACTGTATTTGAGGTTAAAATTCCCTAAACATAAAAGAATAAAAAAGTAAGGTGGTACTTTGAATAGGCATTTACATTATTAATCTGTCTTATAGTTATTTATAGGCTAGTTATTTGGATTCAAGTTAGGAATAAATGGCATCTGAAATAGATGTTATCTTCATAGACATGAAGATGGTTATTTTAGCTGTAAATGAAGACAAACAGAACTCACATGAAGAATATCAGTTCAGAAAGGTCAGATTCTTATTCAGGGAAAGGTTAGGGAAGTGGTTTGCTAGAGCTCAGGACTGTTCCAGTAGTGCTGCAGACTCATGGAGGAAAAAGAGCAGTGTCTCCAGTTACACAGCATAGACATCCATGGATATTGAGTGCTTTCCAGTCCTTTCAGCATTGCATAGAGTTGGAAAGAATCTCGAGGGCTTGTAGCTGATTGAAGAAAGGAAATAATGCCTTTTACTTTGATGTACTTTTAAATCCTCTCCAATAGTGTGGTTGACTGGTTGGTTTAAACAGCAGATGAGAGGTCTAACATGAAAGTGGCATTTATTTGCTTTTTTGTGCAGGTTGATCCAGGCAACTGTCTTGTGTATGTTAAACATGATATTTGTGTATCAGGGCTGTGTTTGTATACCTGTTCCGAACCAGATGGGGAAAGAAATTGTGCATATTTCCCTTTCTCTTAGTGTATTTATACTTCTCTTTCTTCATGCAAACAAAAGCTTTTCATAACCATTTAAATACTGGAATCAGCCATCAGAGTCTCATTTAAAATGTGTCTTCTTTTGGAGCATTCAGAGTTTCTTTGTGAGTATGACTTAGGGTAACCAGTAACTACCCTTCAAAGTAAGCTGAAATATGCCTTTTCTATTGACATAGAACATGAATTTTTGAGCAGTTTGCTTCTTCACTGACTTCTTTCTTCTCACTATTGGAATGATAAAACAAGTAGACCTAGTAGATGGTCTTCATCTGGTTGTTGTGAAGTGCAGTGGGCAGATCAATGGTGATAGCAAATTTATTTGATTGGAGATGCCATTTTATAGTGTTGTAAAATTGAGGCAATGATAATCATGAGTAGTTCTATTGAAATTAGCTCTGCAAATGCTCCTAATAAATGAGAAGGCATCCTCTTTTCCCTTAATACTGAAAAAGAAAAAAAAGTTGGAAGAGGACTAAAGCAGAGATTGAGAACAAGTTGGCAGCGGATTGAAATTGATGGGATTTTGGTTCAATCTTTGTCTTTGGTAGCAGTGGCAGCCTGTCTGTGGTACTGCTGATAAAGTCAATCCTATTGCTGGGTTGTGCATCTGTTTCCCAGGAGGCAGCGGTGGTGGGCATGTTTGGGGTGCCAGGCTGTTGCTGTGCTCACCATGGGTTGCTGTGCGGGGAGTGTTTGGGGTGCCGGGCGGTTGCTGTGGTGCCAGTGGGTTCCTGGAGGGTTTGGGGTGAGTGTGCAGTGCTGGGCACTGGCCCTGGGCAGAGCAGCCTCGTGGCTGAGGGCAGGGGGAGGCCTGAGGAGGCTCTGGAGGCACCAAGTGCTCCTGGCAGGATCAGCTGTGCCAGGGCAGCCCTTGTGCAAGCAGGCCGGGGGTGGTGGGTGAGTGACTCGTAGCCTGTGAGCCGGGCAGCGTGTAAAACTCTTCACTTGCAGTCAGAGCTTCAAAGAAGCTCTTGTTTCTTTCTAGATGCAGTTGGACCTTCAGAGAAGCTCTTGTTTCTTTCTAGATGCAGTCAGACCTTCAAAGAAGCTCTTGTTTCTTTCTGGATGATGGGGAAATGTTGGACAATTCCAGTAAGCCATCTCTGGGTTAGAATATCCTCCTTTCCTCATTGTTTGACCCATGTTATTTTTACTGCCATAGCATTGTATCTATCAAAAAGAGTGTTGTAGAAATCAGTTGCTTTCATGGTGCAGTGCAGTTTATAAATGATGTGGCAGATTTGTGTGATATGTTCTGGTAGTAATGACATTTCTTCTGGAAATGATTATTTTAGGGTTCTTGTAGGTGGAAATAAGTGTTCTTTCAGCATTAATGAAATGCTTTCAAAGATGGTGTTGGGTCTAGGCAAGCTTGACTTGTGTCACAAGGACATTCTGAGCTAAGATGCACTGCAACTGATGGCATTTGTCATTTTCCAGCTAATTTCTGAGCCTTAGAATAGACTCATTTGAAGAGTGTCAAGCAACAATTGGATAAGACTTTTATAAATTTATTTTGCTTTATATCTCTGATTATTTGCAATCTTGTGGTTCTGTTCCTTAACCCCCCGGAGAAATGCAAAGTGTATAAATGCACAATGAGCCCTGTGAGATCAGGCCAAACTTGCTATGGACAAGGTTCTGCAGTTGTGATTCTTGGCCGAATCAGAGTTTTAGTTGTGTGCTGGACAGAAAAGTCAGCGTTAGCTGAGCCGTGTTTTGGATGTACCCAAAGGAGCAGGGAAGTTGGAGGCTGAGCAGAAGGACCCTGAGCCGGTTCTGTTGCAGCATCGGGAGGAAGTTTCTAGATAAAAAAGAACTAAATAAGGAGATATTTTTAATAGGAGTTGAAACAATTAATCTTAAGAATGAAATGGGCGCTTTTATCTAAGGTTTACATCTTAGAGACTATTTGTCATCTGGTTCCAGAATTGTTTCTGAGTTATCAGGTTTAAGCATCAGTGCAAGGACAAAATCAAATGCTTTCCAAGTGGCAGTGATGATGCAATGTCAGTGGTGTTTGGTTTCGAAGCTCTCTGTAGCATTGTCCTTTATCAGCTGATGAATTATAGGGATAGCAGCTGTGTTTGATGTTGTGAAGAAAGCATTTTAATACTGCTGTGGACTTGGGGGTAAATTCAAATAGGTGAAGGTTAAAACACTCCTC
Organism: Acrocephalus scirpaceus scirpaceus; assembly: GCA_910950805.1. Lineage (NCBI taxonomy): Eukaryota > Metazoa > Chordata > Aves > Passeriformes > Sylviidae > Acrocephalus > Acrocephalus scirpaceus. Next base: position 54,904 of record CAJVGK010000065.1, read on the forward strand.
TCTAAATGTTCATAGACTTTTAATAGACAGCTAGGAGAAGTGCAAAGAGTGTGTGGGGAAACAGGATCCTCTGGCCAGGCCAGCAGAGTACCTGAGTGTGTTCATTGTGTAGCTGGAAGAAATGGTAACATTTGAATGGCCTGTATTGAGGGTGAGGAAAAGGGGTGGTTTGGTGAATGGCAGAGATGATGACATTAGGCAGAATTCTGTGCTTTTAGTGAGCAGTGCTAATGCAGACCAGTGTAATTTTGCTCAATGCAATTTTATTTTCTGGTAATGAGTGCTGCTTGGGAGCAGGGGCTTTCTTGGGTGACAAGGTCCTCTCTGAGCAATGCTTCAAAATCCAGTGTGAATATTTGGTGTGACTCTTGCAAACAAGACCCAAGTGAAGCACAGGAAAGGTAGAATATGGTTCTATCAGGGGAGATATTTGGTACCTGTACTGGTGATATTGCAATTGAATGGGCAAATCAGTGGACAAAGATTTTGAAAACAATAGGAAGAGTGTCAAGGGGAGAGAGGAAATAGTCAAAAAATGGAGGAAATGTGCCCGTCTGGCGAGCATTTCTGTAACAGTGACCCTGCTGGAGTCTGGGTTTGTTCTGATGTTTAGTTTTGGCTTAAAAAATTAAGGGGACCTGAATGCATTGTGTACTTGCTTTTGCATCCTCTGTATTGACCTAAGATGGAAATCTCAGTTTAAAAATGGAACTGTACTTTGGAAATGCTGGAAACTTGGAGCTCAATTGGAGTCTGTATTTGTAACTAAGTTGTATAACATACTATTTCTAGTAGAGATGCAGTCAGTGGTTTCCAGGAAAGTGTGGATATTGTTTAGGGAAATGGTAAGATATTTAGATGCAAGTTATTTGGATTGAAGCTGGGAATGAATTGTTTATGAAGTAGATTGGATCTTCAGAAGAAATGAAGATGATTCTCTTAGCTGAATCAGAGGTGGTTGGCTTCAGAATGAAATCATTGGTGTTTGGGTTGAATCTGTATCTTTGGTAGCAATGGCAGCCTGTGTCTTTGGTGCAACAACAAATGGCAATCCCATTGCTGGGTTGTGCATCTGTTTCCCAGGAGGCAGCGGTGGTGGGCATGTTTGGGGTGCCAGGCTGTTGCTGTGCTCACCATGGGTTGCTGTGCGTGGAGTGTTTGGGGTGCCGGGCGGTTGCTGTGGTGCCAGTGGGTTCCTGGAGGGTTTGGGGTGAGTGTGCAGTGCTGGGCACTGGCCCTGGGCAGAGCAGCCTCGTGGCTGAGTGCAGGGGGAGGCCTGAGGAGGCTCTGGAGGCACCAAGTGCTCCTGGCAGGATCAGCTGTGCCAGGGAAGCCCTTGTGCAAGCAGGCCGGTGGTGGTGGGTGAGTGACTCGTAGCCTGTGAGCCGGGCAGCGTGTAAAACTCTTCACTTGCAGTCAGACCTTCAAAGAAGCTCTTGTTTCTTTCTAGATGCAGTCAGACCTTCAAAGAAGCTCTTGTTTCTTTCTGGATGATGGGGAAATGTTGGACAATTCCAGTAAGCCATCTCTGGGTTAGAATATCCTCCTTTCCTCATTGTTTGACCCATGTTATTTTTACTGCCATAGCATTGTATCTATCAAAAAGAGTGTTGTAGAAATCAGTTGCTTTCATGGTGCAGTGCAGTTTATAAATGATGTGGCAGATTTGTGTGATATGTTCTGGTAGTAATGACATTTCTCGTGGAAATGATTATTTTAGGGTTCTTGTAGGTGGAAATAAGTGTTCTTTCAGCTTTAATGAAATGCTTTCAAAAGATGGTGTTGGGTCTAGGCAAGCTTGACTTGTGTCATGAGGGCATTCCAGGTTAGGATGCACTGCAACTGATGGCATTTGTCATTTTCCAGCTAATTTCTGAGCCTTAGAATAGACTCATTTGAAGAGTGTCAAGCAACAATTGGATAAGACTTTTATAAATTTATTTTGCTTTACATCTCTGATTATTTGCAATCTTGTGGTTCTGTTCCTTAACCCCCTAGAGAAATGCAAAGTCTATAAATGCACAATGAGCCCTGTGAGATCAGGCCAAACTTGCTGTGGACAAGGTTCTGCAGTTGTGATTCTTGGCCGAATCAGAGTTTTAGTTGTGTGCTGGACAGAAAAGTCAGCATTAGCTGAGCCGTGTTTTGGATGTACCCAAAGGAGCAGGGAAGTTGGAGGCTGAGCAGAAGGACCCTGAGCCGGTTCTGTTGCAGCATCAGGAGGAAGTTTCTAGATAAAAAAGAACTAAATAAGGAGATATTTTTAATAGGAGTTGAAACAACTAATCTTCAGAATGAAATGGGCGCTTTTATCTAAGGTTTACATCTTAGAGACTATTTGTCATCTGGTTCCAGAGTTGTTTCTGAGTAATCAGGTTTAAGCATCAGTGCAACTACAAAATCAAATGCTTTCCAAGTGACGATGATGATGCAATGTCAGTGGTGTTTGGTTTCAAAGCTCTCTGTAGCATTGTCCTTTATCAGCTGATGAATTATAGGGATAGTAGCTGTGTTTGATGTTGTGAAGAAAGCATTTTAATACTGCTGTGGACTTGGGGGTAAATTCAAATAAGTGAAGGTTAAAACACTCCTCTCTAAATGTTCATAGACTTTTGATAGACAGCTAGGAGAAGTGCAAAGAGTGTGTGGGGAAACAGGATCCTCTGGCCAGGCCAGCAGAGTACCTGAGTGTGTTCATTGTGTAGCTGGAAGAAATGGTAACATTTGAATGGCCTGTATTGAGGATGAGGAAAAGGGGTGGTTTGGTGAATGGCAGAGATGATGACATTAGGCAGAATTCTGTGCTTTTAGTGAGCAGTGCTATTGCTAATGTGTGTAATTTTGCTCAATGCAATTTTATTTTCTGGTAATGAGTGCTGCTTGGGAGCAGGGGCTTTCTTGAGTGACAAGGTCCTCTCTGTGACCAATGCTTCAAAATCCAGTGTGAATATTTGGTGTGACTCTTGCAAACCAGACCCAAGTGAAGCCCAGGAAAGGTAGAATATGATTCTATCAGGGGAGATATTTGGTACCTGTACTGCTGATACTGCAATTGAATGGGAAAATCAGTGGACAAAGATTTTGAAAACAATAGGAAGTCTGTCAAGGGGAGAGAGGAAATAGTAAAAAAATGGAGGAACAGTGCCCGTCTGGCGAGCATGTCTGTGACAGATGGGTGTCTTTGCAGCACAAGTTGACCTGGGATGTCCCCATGGAATGGCTGTGACTGCCTCTGAGCACAGAGCCCTTTAGCATCCCCAGAAATCCCTGGGAGGTCTCCAGGATCCTCGAGTCCAACTCCTGGCCCTGCACAGGACACCCCAACAATGCCAGCCTGGGCCTGGCAGCGCTGTCCAAATGCTGCTGGAGCTCCCAGAGCCCTGGAGCTGGGACCTTTCCCTGGGAGCCTGGTCAGTGCTCCAGCAGCCTCTGGGGGAAAAACCTTTTCCTCAGATCCAACCCAAAGTTGCCCCGACTCAGCTCCAGCCCTTCCCTCCAGTCCTGTCCCTGGGCACCAGAGGGAAGAGGTTCCCACAGCCCCAGCCAGGGACCCGCTCCCAAGGCTGTTCCAGGGCAGCCAGGGCTGGCACCAGCTGGAATGCTCGGTTTCCATGGGCCAGGGTTTGGGAATGGGATTCCCCAATTTTGTGCTCCTGCTAAAACCGTGCCACTGCTCGCTGCCCTCCAGCCTCCCACTGAAAGTACAAAAGGCAAAGATCCCAGGCTGGTATAAGAACAATTTATTTCAAACAGCAAAAAAATAAGCAACAAATAGGAACAGAAACAATATTAAGGAATATAACAATATTAAAGAAATAAAATGTAATAGAAATTATATAGTAATATAACAATTAAAACCAACATAGGAACAGAAGGGATAAGACAAACGATATAAAAGGAAAAAATTAAACAAGAACGACTGGCTCTTCCAGGCCATGTTATTCCTCCTACCTGGAAAGGACACCCTTCTCATGGGGAGAGAGAGAGAGTCCCTTTCCTGCCCCTTGCAATGACCTGAGATAGGATCAAATACAATGATGGGGCCATGGCCAGACCCTCACACTCTTCAATCCCACCTCACATCATTTCCAGGTAAATGGAAAGGGACAGGTGCCCTCCCAGAATGAATGACAGGGAACTGTGGCTCAGCAGGGCTCTTCCCAGTGTGCATCCTCTGATGGGGGATGAGATTGGAGACACACATGAAGCTGTTCCCACAGTAGGGACTCTTGCAGGATATCCCTTACTTGTGGCTCCGTTGGTGTTTGGTCAAGTGAGAGCTGGCGGTGAAGCTCTTCCCACACTGGGGACACTCGTAGGGCCTCTCCCCAGTGTGGATGCGCCGGTGCCTGATGAGGGTGGAGTTGCGGTTGAAGCCCTTCCCGCAGTCAGGGCAGCGGAAGGGCCTCTCCTCTGTGTGAATGCGCTCGTGCTTGAGGCGATCTGAGCTGGTCTGAAACCTCTTCCCACACTGGGGACACTCATAGGGCCTCTCCCCAGTGTGGATGCGCCGGTGCCTGATGAGATGGGAGTTGTGCCTGAAGCCCTTCCCGCAGTCAGGGCAGCAGAAGGGCCTCTCCTCAGTGTGAATGCGCTCGTGAAGGAGGAGACTGGAGCTGGTGTAAAACCTCTTCCCACACTGGGGACACTCATAGGGCCTCTCCCCAGTGTGGGTCCTCTGGTGAACAGTCAAGCTTGAGCGATGGCTGAAGCTCTTCGCACATTCCCCACACTCATACGGCCTCTCCCCAGTGTGGGTCCTGAGGTGGACAATCAGGTTGGAGCTGTCTCTGCAGCCCTGCCCACATTCCCCACACACGTAGGGCCGTTCCCCAGTGTGGATCCTCTGGTGGCGGATCAGGTGGGAGTTGTTGCTAAAGCTCTTCCCACACTCCAAGCAATCATAGGACTGCTCCTTCTCATGAAGCTGCTCATGGACCACCAGGTCTGAGCTCTGGCTCGATCTCTGGCCACGTTCCTGGCACAGGGTGGGTCTTTCCTTCTCAGAGCACCCTGGGATGGGTTTGGAGCCCCTCCTCCTGTGGGATCTCTGGGGCATTTCCTCCCCATTGGATTCCTGTGCTGTGGATCCACTCAAAACAGATTCTTCCTTGAGGTCCTTCTGAAGGGATTTGTCCTTCCTGGTTTCCATCCTCAGCTCCTTGTCTGGGGAAGGAAGAACAAGGAGAGGATGGGAATTGCTTCCGAGTCAGGGGGAAAGGGGAAGGAGATCCCCCCAGTGCATCCCTGGCAGGACGGCATTGGCAGCGGGATTGTCCTGCAGCCGGGGGCCATGCTGGGCTGGGAGATGGAGCAGGAGAGAGGGGGAAAGGGGCAGTGACTTCCTCCTCACCTGCCTGGCTGTCCCAGGGCATCTTCCTCTTCCTCACAGCTTCCTCCTCCATCCAGGTAAGGTTTGGCAATGGGAAATCCTGGTCTGGGGAAAAACAACAGATGAGCACATTGAGTTTGAAGATCTGCCTGACCAAGTCCATCTCTAAAAGTCACCTGGAATCTTGGGTCCATAAAAACATCCCAAACACCAATATTCTGCCCTGAAAATGCCTCCAAGGAATTCCCCGTCCATGGTCTCTCCCCTTTGGTGTTCAGGCGTCCCCCCTGTACCAGTTGCTGGGGGTTATGCTTGTACTGAGGGTCCCTCATCTACTCAGTCCCAGCCCTCCCCAGGTTGCTGGGAGTCCCAGCAATTGGAGAAGTTCCCCCCTTATCCATCTCCCCATTTAGGGATGCAGGGGATTTTGGGGTCTCTAGAGTACCTTCTCCCCTTATTTTCGGCTGTGGGGTGCAGGGGGTCCAAGGAGTCCCCCCTGCTCCTCCAGGCTGCCTCTACTGTAAGCCACCACCAGGACCCTCAATGTCCCCCCAAGGGGCATTTTCCACTGATCTTTGAAGTTCTTCATTCTTCAAATATCCCTCCTAAGAAACCAAGCCCAGGGACCCCCCAAGATATCTGGGCCCAGCTTTGTTTGGAAAGACAGGTGTCTGCTAAGGAAGGCAGGAGCCTCCCTTGAAATGGAAAACATAAACCCTCTTCCTCTGAATTATAATTTTGAAATGAATGGGCTCTCAAGCAAAGATATGGGAATAGGAATAACAGTGCTTTAGTAGGAAAAGCAAAATAAAAATGCAGTAGTAAAAAAAAAGAGGTGACTGAGTCAGAATACCTGATACCCAGTTAGGCAGGGTGTCGATAGCAGTCCAATCAAATCGTGGCTGCAGATCTCCTGGAGTCACAGATGTGGTTTTGTTGAAGCAATGATCCTGTAGAAGGGTGCAGTTTTCCTCTGAAGGTCCAGTGGTGGTGTAGATGGGTCTGGTGTTCCTCTGCGAATCCAGTGGAAACAGGCTGCTTCTGGTGTGTTAAATCTCAGGTTATATCTAGGTAGGAATGCTTGGCTCCTCCCTCTGGGTGGAGCATCTCACAATGGGATGATGGAATTTGATCAGTCATGCATAGAGACACAATGGCCCATTAACAGAAGATATCTCCCTGGAGGGAGTGTGGGTGGTGGAAGAGATAAAGAACACTGCCCCACCTGGATTTAACAGCTGGCCCATTAACAGAAGATATCCCTCCGAGTTATGAGAAATGGGTCATGGAACAGTTCTTACTTGGGATCTCCTGTTGGTTTTGTTTTCAAACTGGCACACTGGGGAGAAGTGGGACCATGCTGGGAACTGCTGTGAGCAGGTTGGAGTGACTGGTCTGCACTGTGGGCAACTGGGCATGACTGGGACCGTGCTGGGAGACACTGGGATCATCAATGGAGTGAATGGGACTAGACCAGGGGCACCTGGGAGCAACTGGAAACACACTGGGAGGAACAGGGAGCAACTGGAACCATGATGGGGGCAACTGAGATCCTACTGAGATCACAGTGGGAGAGGCTGGACCCATGCTGGGGTAGGGTGGGACCATACTGGCAGCAACTGGAATGGCACTGAGGATGACTGGGAGTGCTCAGAGCAACTGGGATCAGGCTGGAAGCAATTCAGGGCAACTCGGGGTGACTGTGAACCACTGGGATACACTGGGAGACACTAAAACCACAGTGGAGAGAAATGGGAGCAACTGGAACGATGCTGGGGTCATACTGGGATCCCACTGGAACTGACTGGATTCATACTAGGAGTGACTGGAATAGGTCTGGGTGTATTTGAGAGGGACTGGGATCATACTGGAATCAGACTGGGAGTGACTGGAAAGGTGCTGGCTGTGACTGGAACCATACTGGAAGTGGGACCGCACTGGGACTGAAAGGGAGTCACTGTAGGCATGACTCGAATAATACCAGGAGTATCTAGGAGTGACTGGGAAAAACCGGGATTGTAATGGGAGTGACTGGAACCATACTGGCAGTGACTACAGGTCCTATTGAGATCATCCTGGAGGCCACTGGGACTGCAGTGGGTAGGAATGGAACCTGACTGGGGGTTCCTGGGAGCTACTGGGCCCATGTTGGGAGGAAAATGTGGACACATTGGGAGCAACTGGCATCAACTGGAAGGGACTGTGTCTTGGGTTTGGTAGCCAAAAGATTTGTATTCAATTTCATCTGTTGTAATAGCAGATATTTCTTTATCTCTTATAACTCCGGGGGGGAGGGGGGCAGCTGCCTTCTGATAATGGCCCAGCTGTTAAAACCAGGTGTGGCAGTGTTTCTTATCTCCTCTACCTCCCATCCATCCTCCAGGGAGATACCTTCTGCTAATGGGCCATTAAGGCTCATCAAGGACATGACACATTACATCATTCCATTGTGAAATGCTTCACCCAGTGTGGGGGGGCCAACCATTCCTACCTGGATAAAAACTGAGACTCAGGAACAGCAGGCATCTGGTTTTTTTCCACCAGAGGAAGACCTGACCCATCTCATCACCACTGGATTTTTCCTGCTCCATTATCTGTACCCCACAGAACCTCATCTAAGATTTATTTGTACTGCTTGCAACACCCTTACCAACAGGGTGTCAGGTCGCATCCCTGACTCTGTCAGGATTTTTTCCAGGACATCTCTTTTCCTTGCTTGCTTGTCTTTGTACTGCTGCATTTTTTTCTTGGTGTTTTTGTTGTTGTTGTTGTTGTTTTATTCCTATTAAAGATCTGTCACTCCTATTCCCATATCTTTGCCTGAAAGCCCCTAATTGAAAAATTATAATAATTTAGAAGAGAGAGCGGTGACATTCTCCATTCCATGGGAAGCTCTAGCTCTCCCTGAAAGACAACTGTCTTTCAAAACCAAGACAGATTTTGGCAGCCAAAAGGATGGGCACAAGGGCATTGAGAGAAAAAGGGAGTAACAGCTCTTAAGGGGCCTACGTTTTTTGGGTACTGGATATAGAAACCTCATTAAGTAGCATCATGTTGTCTGGCTTACCCTGGTTCGGGTGGCATGTGGTTGTAGGAGTGTTTATGCCGTTTGCAGGTCCTTATTTAAACATGGGTCCTATAACTAAGGCTACTGTGGCTGTCATCCAGTTTATTTTATGGGTTAATAAGGTGAGGAACTCATGGATTTTTAACTTCCTCTGGAAGGCAGGCACAAGGATTCAAAGCTATCATACACTAACTTTTTGGGGTTACATTAACAATGGTACATACTGTAGGGAAATGATGCCGGGGAAGTTTTCTCTGAGCCCCTCTCCCAATTTTTTAGGTCTACCCCACCAGTTTTCCAAAGGTTCAAATCTTCTCTGAATGCTAATGACATCATACAGTGGCTGGTGTTGCTGATTGCAACTCCTGTTAAGCTTGTTGTGTTTAGCATTCAGGGATAAAGGGGGATTGACCTGGTAAACCACTCTGGATAAGGTTACTGCCCCACAGCCTGCCTCAGAAATAAACCAGCCAGATTGGGTGGGGATTCTGGTGAAAGAAATGCATGAGATGGGCCAGATGCTGAGGGAGTACATTTCCCCAGTGGTGGCCTCATTAGCCCCAGCTGGTGGGAAACCCTCCCCCTGCCCTGAAAACGGAGAGTCTGATGGTGCAGCAGTGGAACCCACAGACGTTAAAACCATCCAGGTTCCAGATGAACCACGGGGGCAGTCACAGCCAGCTGCAGTCGCCTGCTGCTTCTTTGTGGAAACAAAGAAGTGTAAGATGAAATCTTATACAGCACCCGGGTAATAAGGATGAGGACCCTCCCAACCAACAGGGGAGCCAGAGGTTGATATCATCACTGAGTCCCTGATGTATGAAAGTCTCCATAGTCTGCAAAAAGACATTGCATGACAAGGATGTGAGGCTTATACAGCCTGATTACTTTGGGTCTGGAACCTTATGGGTACAGGCGCTCAACTGGATAGTGGTGAGGCAAGGAATTTGGGACCCTTGACCCAGGACTCAGGTATGAATCAGGTATTTGTAAGGGAGCAAGGGTTGCTTTCCTTCTGGGAGCAGCTTTTAATGAGTTTTTAGGGGAGAGGTTTGTCCACAGAGAGAGAATGCAGGAGCACCATCATAGAATGTGCTGGAAGACCCTTGAGGAGGGGATCCAACAGCTGAGGGAAGTGGAGGTATTGGAAGTACTTTTTGGGAGGAGTGGACAGCATGACAATGACCCCGACAAGGTTAGATGCACAGGGCAAATGTTGTGGAGTCTGGCAAGCCTAGGGCCATCTCAATATGCCACATTCATTGCAACAATTAATGTTGAAGACAACCGAGAGATGGGGTTCTGAAGACAACAGGCTCAGGAATTTTGAGAGTATGATCAGTATCCCAATGCAGGCTCTGATCTCTGCTGTAGTTAAAGAACTCAGAGAGGAGATGATGGGGGATGAGGGAGGAGATGAGCAGGAACAGTTCCCATGCGGCACCAGTGTGAGTCACAGACCCCAGAGTCAGAGCCCAATGCCCTCCAGCTAGAGAGAGAGGGTATACCCCAAGGGCTGACCTGTGGTATTTCTTGTGTGACCATGGGGAAGACATGGGAAGGTGGGATGGGAAACCCACTTCTGTCCTGGCAGCACGGGTGTGTGAGCTCAAGGAGACAAACACTCACTGAGGGGGTCCCACTAAAATGAAGGGAGCCTCAGCCTCCCATGACCGAGTCACCAGGTATTACAGAAGTGAGGATGCTGTGTTGGATCCCCTTGAGGGAACCTCTACTCTGTATGCCCAGGAAGAGAATAATAACCAGTGCTAGAAGGGCCCTGCCACTACCAGGAAGAGGCATGGGAAAACCGAGTCTTTTGGAATGTGTGGATTCGATGGCCTGGCACATGAGAGCCACAGAAATATGAAGCTTTGGTTGACACTGGTGCACAGCATACCCTGATGCCATCGGGACATGTGGTGGCAGAACCCATTTCCGTTGCTGGGGTGACAGGGGGATCACAGCAACTGACTCTGGTGGAAGCTGAGGTGAGCCTGACCAGGAAGGAGTGGCAGAAATATCTGATTGCAACAGGCCCAAAGGCCCCGTGTATCCTGGGCATTGACTTCCTCAGGAATGGGTATTACCTGAGACCCTAAGGGACTCAGATGGGCTTTTGGAATAGCTGCTGTGAAGGCAGGGGGCATCAAGAAATTGAAAACCTTGACTGGACTGTCAGAGAACCCATCTGCAGTGAGACTCCTGAAGGGTAGAAGAACAACGAGTACCAGTGGCCACCTCGAGGGTGCAGCGCCACTATTACTGGATGAATGGAGATGCCGTGAACCCCATCCACAAGATGATCTTAGAGCTGGAGACACAAGGGGTGGTCAGCAAAATCCACTCACCCTTCAACAGCCTCATCTAGCATGTGTGCAATTGACGGAGAATGGAGACTGACTGTGGGTTACCGTGCCTTGAATGAAGTGACTCCGCCTCTGAGCGCTGCTGTGCTGGACATGCTGGAACTCCAGTATGAGCTAGAGTCCAAGGCAGAATAATGATATGCCACGACTGACATTGCTAACGCATTTTTCTCCATTCCTCTGGCATCAGAGAAAACCAATCTGGGCTGCTGATGAGTGGAAGGACATTGCCACTCAGGTAGAGAAGTTACCTGTGAAAGTCCGCCATGTAGATGCCCATGTCCCCAAGAGTAGAACTAATGAGGAGCCCTGAAACAACGAGCAAGTAGATCAGGCTGCCAAGATAGAGGTATCAAAGATAGACTTAGACCGGCAACACAAAGGAAAGTTGTTCCTATTCAATGAGCCCATGATACCTCAGGTTATAAGGGCAGAGATGCCACCTATAAGTGGGCACGAGACCGAGGGATAGATCTAACCATGGACAGTATTTCTCAGGTTATCCATGACTGTGAGACGTGTTTGATCAAGCAGGCTAAGCGGCTGAAGCCCCTATAATATAGGGGACAGTAGTCTAAATACAGGTATGGAGAAGTCTGGCAGACTGACTACATCACCCTTCCCCAGACCAAGGCAAGTGCTGTGTGCTGACCATGGTAGAAGCCACCACTGGATTGCTAGAGCCCTTCCCTGTGCCTCACGCTACTGCCCAGAACACCATCCTGGGCCTTGAAAAACAAGTCCTGTGGAGACACATCACCCCTGAGAGAATCGAATCAAACAATAAGACCCGTTTCAAGAAGAGCCTTATGAACACCTGGGCTAGAGAACATGGCATTGAATGGATATATCACATCCGTTATCATGCACAAGCTGCCAAGAAAGTTGAACGGTGCAATAGACTACTCAAGACTACCATGAAGGCATTTGACGGGGAGACCTTAAAAACTTAAGAAGTGAACTTAGCAAAAGCCACTTAGAGAGTCAACAGCCGAGGCTCCATCAGTCGATCTGGTCCTGCCCAGTGTGAAACTTTGTGCACTGTAGATAAAGATAGATAGTAGAGTAGATAGAGTAGATACAACATCCCTGTTGTATGCATGAAAGGTATTTTAGGAAAGACTGTTTGGATTAACCCCACCTCAGGCAAAAGCAGACCCATTCGTGGGTTTTTGCTCAAAGACATAGTTCCACTTAGTGAGTAATGCAGAAAAATGGAGAAACCCGTTGTGTACCACAGGGAAACCTAATCCTAAGTGAGAATCGGGTTTAAGGGTTCATTGTGTATAGTAGAGTTTATTGATACAGATGATAATAGAATAATGGGTAGATAATGTCTTGGGTTGGGTAGCCAAGAGATTTGTATTCAATTTCATCTGTTGTAAAAGCAGATATTTCTTTATCTCTTGTAACTCCAGGGGGGAGGGGGGCAGATGCCTTCTGATAATGGGCCAGCTGTTAAAACCAGGTGTGGCAGTGTTTCTTATCTCCTTCACCTCCTTCCATCCTCCAGGGAGATATCTTCTGCTAATGGGCCATTAAGGCTCATCAAGGACATGACACATTACATCATCCCATTGTGAGATGCTGGACCCCGTGTGGGGGCAAACTGTTCCTACCTGGATAAAAACTGAGACTCAGGAACAGCAGGCATCTGGTTTTTTCCACCAGAGGAAGAAAGACCTGACCCATCTCACCACCACTGGACTTTTCCCACTTCATTATCTGTACCCCACAGAACCTCACCTAGGATTTATTTGGACTGCTTCCAACACCCTTACCAACAGAGTGTCAGGTCATATCCCTGACTCTGTCAGGATTTTTTCCAGGACTTCTTTTTTGTTTACCTGTCTTTGTACTTCTGCATTTGTATTTTGGTTTGTTGTTGTTGCTTTACTCCTATTAAAGAACTGTTACTCCTATTCCTATATCTTTGCCTGAAAGCCCCTAATTGCAAAATTACAATAATTTGGAGGGGAGGGGGGTGACATTCTCCATTCCAAGGGAAGCTCTAGCTCTCCCTGGCAGACAACTGTCTTTCAAAACCAAGGCAGCTGCTTTAAGAGCCCCCGCTCTTGTTGGGTCCTGCTATAACTGCCCTTAAAAGGGCAACACCACTCCCGTTGATTCCAGTACAAAGCCCTGGGGTGTTTGGGTTTCCCAGGTGGGTTTTGGAGGTCCTGAGAGGGTTTGGGGGTCCCGAGAGGGTTTCAGGGTCCCAAGACGGGTTTGTAGGTCCCAGAAGGGTTCAGGGTTACCTGGTGATGCTGATGATGGTGATGTGAACCCCTTGTTGGATGTAAATATGTGTGAGGGGTTCCTGGGGAGGATTTTACAGATCCCGGGGGTTTTTGGGGTCACGGTGCAATTTTGGAGGTTCCCAAGGGGGTTTTCAGGGGTCCTAAAGTGAGGGAATAGGTGATCCCAGGGGGATCCCAAGGTTGTTTTTGGGTACCTTCTGGTGACAGAGATGAGGACCCTGTGCCAGGTATAAACCTTCTCAAGGGGGTCTGACGGGGGTGTTGGGAGGTCCTGTGGGAATTTTGCTGTCCTGAGAGGATTTGGAAAGGGAGTCTCTATGGATTTTGCATCTTGGGGAGTTTTTTGAGGGTCCCAGGATGTTTTTGGGATCATGGGGAGGTTGGGGTGTCCCAGGATGATCTGAGGATTCCTGAGAGTTTTTGGGGGTACCTGGGCCATGCTGGTGACAGAGCTGGGGACCCCGTTCCAGGTCTGACCCTTCTCACTGTGCACGGGCAGTGTCAGCGTGTTCAGGGAGATCCTGGGGGCCCGGAGGTCACCCCAAATCCCATGGGAACCCCAAATGCTCAGGGACCCCCTGAACTCCCCTCACTGCTGCATCTGCTGTAGGCAGTGGGGCACCAGCACTCGGCCCCAACCCCACCATCACAGGGGGGCAAAAACGGGAGTGGGGCACGGACTGGTGGGGGGGGGCCCCAAAAGTCCTGGGGGAGGGGACATGGGGGGACTCCCAGGAATCCCTATGTGGGGATGAGGGAGGACTCAGAAAGAAATTTGGGGGGGTTGGGTGGGTCGTGGGGAACCCCGCAGGAGTCTTGTGAGGGGTGGGGAGGGCAAAGAACAGGGCGACCCCCAGGATGGGTTTGGGGGGAGAACCGGATTGGAGCTTCCGTGGCAGTGGAATTCCATGGGAATGGGATGGCAGTGAGATCCAGCTACAGAATTCTCATGGGAATGGTGACCACAAATCCCCCGGATCCCAGCTGGAAGGAGAGGAATTCCTGCCTGTCAGAGCCGAGCTGATTGGATCCACGGACACTCCCGTGGGACAGGAGGTCACAGCCAGAAACCTCCTGCAGGTGTGGAGACCTGGGGAGGGATTGGACCCATGGAGACCCTCGGAATTGTGTCCCAGCCCCACAGAGCCCCATTCCAGCCCCACAGAGCCCCAGAGTGTGATGGAGACCCACAGAGCCTCATCCCAGCCCCTTGGATCCGCATGGATGCACATCCCAGCGCCCCAGATCCCGGCCCAGCCCCACGGATCCCCACTGCAGTCCCACAGGTGCCATGGCAGCCCCACAGATCCCCCAGCCCCGGCTCCCCGCCCTGAGCCCCGCTCTGGCTGTGCCGCTCCTGCAGCATCTGCAGCTCCCTGCTGGCCCCGTGCCGGTGCCGCTCCTTGTGCCGGCTCCGGCCATCCCAATATCCCGGCTCGGCTCCGGCCGCCATCCCCGGCGGCTGCGGCTCCGCCCGGCCCCGCTGGCTGTGGCGGCGCTGGAAGGGGATCCCATCCAGGGACCCCATGGACAGGAACTGGGGGAACCCCGGGCCGGGCTCCGACAGCGCCACGGGCAGGGACCGCAGGGAGAGGAGAACTGGGGGGACACGGAGATTTGGGGTCTGGGGGGTCAGGCGTGAAGGAAAGGGGGAACAGGGAGAGCTGGGAGAGCAGGGAAGGGGGTTTGGGGGTTCCAGGATTGGGAGAAGGGGAAGGTGGGGATGGGTAGATGTGGGATGGGTGGGGTTAAGTGGGTCCCTATAGTCAGGAAAGAGCTCCAAGGGTCCCCGGTGTCCCCATTCCCATCAAAAGGGTTGTATTCTGACTCTGTCAACATTTTTTTTTTACTACTGCATCTTTAGTTTACTTTTCCTACTAAAGAACTGTTATTCCTATTCCTATATCTTTGCCTGAGAGCCTGTTAATTTCAAAATTATATTTTAGAGGGAGGGAGTTTATATTTTCCATTTCAAGAGAGTCTCCTGCCTTCCTCAGCGGACACCTCTCTTACCAACCCAAGCTTGGCCCAGATATCTCGGAGGGTCCGTGGGCTGAGTTTTTTGCCGGGGGATGTTTGGAGAATGAAGAACTCAAAAACTGAGTGGAAAATGCCCCTCAGGGGGATATTGGGGGGTCCCAGTCGCAGCTGTTGGCAGAGGCAGCCTGGAGGAGCAGAGCCCTGTGTCCCCCAGGACCCCAAAGTGGGGAGCCCAGAGAGGGGGACCCTCAACAGCCTGGAGAGGAGCAGGAGGGACTCCTTGGACCCCCTGCACCCCAAAGCAGAGAATAAGGGGAGAAGGGACTCCAGGACCTCAAAAACTCCCAGCATCCCTAAATGAGGACAAGGAAAAGGGGGAACTTTTCAGATTCCTGGGACTCCCAGCAGCCTGGGGAGGGTGGGGACTGAGTAGACAGGTGTCCCTGAATACAAGCGTGGGATACAGCAGCTGGGATAGGGGGGAACACCTGAAAACCAAATAGGAGAGACCAGAGACAGGGAACTCCTGGAAGGCATTTTCAGGGCTGAATCTTGGTGTTTGGGAGGTTGTAGTGGTTTCACGTTTGCTGAATTTGGTTTGCCAAATTTAGTGTAGTGGTCTAAATATCTTTTTTTCTGTGAAATATGATTATGAGAACAGGAGGTAAAACAGGCTTAACTTAAGGATGAAAACAGGTAGATTTATTAACACACGAAAAGAAAAAGTAAAAAAGTGGAATAAAAATGAAACCTTTAAAACATTCTCTTACCCCCCCCTCCCCCCCCAACAGTCTACTTTCTTACATGCAACATAAGAGACAAAACTCAGAGCTTCAGGTCAGTACCATTTATAAAATAAATCTTTTATTCAGTCTTTGAGAGAGAGAAGTATATCTCTTGATGTGTTAGGTAACTTGTACAAAAAACGCAGTCTCTTTTGTGGCTCTTAGCTCCTACAAAAAGTGGCCTGCCCAAAAACTTCTGCAATTTTGTAGTCTTCCCAAATCACGTAGCCTTCCCATGACTACATAATGGGCCCTAGGCTCACACTGGGGTTTCTCTGTTTAAAAATGCACACTTTCACAAGCAAAGGATTTCTCATCTTAAAGAGGAGAGATATCTTCTCAATTCTTCATGGACACAAAAAGCTTCTTCTTATCTCTCTCTGTTAAAACATCTTTTAAGATCACATTACAGTTTCTAATTCAGCATTCACTCAGTAAATCACAGAAAAAAAAAATCTTTGCTCAAAACTGTACAAAGCATCTCCCCAGTCACATTGTCTGTGGTTTAAAGGAAATTTCTAGCGAGTCACAATACAGTCTGTTACTAAAACTAAGGGGTTTTATGTCTAAAAACTGAGGCAACTCATCATCTCTCCTGCCTAAGAAATCACTCTTCTTTTACCGACTCTGGTATCTTCATATTGTCCCTTTACATCTCTTTAATTCAGCCTTTTCTCTCTCTGTGAAGAGAGTTAGAGTTTTAAAAAGTCTCAATCTGTGTCAGGGAAGAGTTAACATTCTCGCCAGGACTGCAGAGAGTCATGTGGGCTCTGCCTGGCGGGCACTGCAAAAATCTCGGAGCCAGGAGAGAGAAAGGTTCAGAGACAGCAGCGAAAAATCCTTTGCTCAGCTGGTCTTTCTTCCCTCTGTAATAAGTAGAATAGATAAATTCGTGTGGATTTAAGCTACTAATAAAAAGCTACCCGAGAATGCCTCCAGGATTCCAAAGTTCCCAAACACATCTACAACTGTAACAACAAGACAGAGCCAGAAGATGGCCCGGCCATTAAGGGTGGACCCTCACTTCACAGCTCTTCAACATCAGATACCGATCTTGGTGGAGATCCTGGACGATCAAGATCACCCCTCCCAAGATGAACTTCGAAAAAAAAAAAAAACCATCAAAGAACCTTTTCATGCAGACAAGACTCTTTTAGAAACAAAGCATATTTAGACTTTCAACAGGCTTAGCCTTAGGGTAAAAAAACCGTATAAAACCCACGGGCTGAAACATAGCAGTGTGGCAGAGTTCGGAGGGTACTTTTGTACCGCCTCTCTGTCCACCCGGCATTCGATCGATGTTGTTTCTTTTTATTGTGGCTTTATTTCGGTGTTGAAATTGTGTTAAATAAATTTTGTTGTTTTATTTTGAATTGGCCTCTGACCATTTATAACAGATTTGGTGCCGTGACTCGGATAGAATTTGGCTGCGGAGGAATCCCTTTGCACGGGGGGCGCCCTGCCGGTTTTTCGGCAGCCCGGCAAAGCAGGAAACCCCTTCGCACCTATTGTATTACGAACCCAAAAATTAGATAAAAGTGCCACAATAAAAAGGGAGAAGGCCTGGATCCAGCAGAAAACCCGGGAAAAGACATAGGAGTCTTTTCGGAGCCGCGGCTACTTTTCACTCGTAAAATTTTTTTCTCCGTGCACGAAGATCTCCAAGCAAGAAAATAGCTGTAAGTAATGCTTGGTTGAGTGGGTGATTGAGTGGGTGAGCGAGACGTGGCCTTGCCACGATACAAGGGTGGATCTGTAAGCTCTTGTACCAGGTTTCCCGCAAAAGTTTTTTTCAGCTAGTGGAGAAGAGAATTAGGGAAAACTCGTTTGCTCATCAAAGCCCAGACTCGGGGAGTCTGGGGGAATCGATCACAAGGAAGCAAAAGGGGAAGGATACGTCCCTCTGGGTTTGGGGAACCAGTAAACCCTTTTGCTACGGGCTAGTAAAAGCCCAGGACGCAAACCGAAGACTTTTTCATCGGACGAACAGACCCCCGGTTCAGCTCACCAGAGGGGTAAGTAAGCCGAACGATTCGGGACCCGGTTTGCAATTTGTAACAGTCGGGGAGAAGATCCCTGCTCTTAGCCAGAGCTAAGGCTAAGAAAAGATTTAGTATTGCGATCCATTACCAAAAAGTAAAGTTTTTTGTTTTGTTTTGTTTTTTTTTTTTAAAAATAGGGCAAAGAAAGAGTAAACATCAGAAAGAATCAGAGAAAAAGCATGCTCTCAGAAAAGGAAAAGGTACCTTCGAAATCCCACCAGAAAGTCCACTGAGATAGATCTTAGAGCACTAGAGAGAGTGTCCCATTTTGAAAAGTAAGTCCAAGAAAAACTAATTTATTATTGTACCGAAGTTAGAGAGAGTGAAGAGCCCGCTGCCAGCCGCTGCCAGCCGCTGCTGCGTGCCGAGAGCCAAACCGCGGGGTGCGGGGCCGCCGTCCAGGGCACGCTAGCAGAGAGGGGGGCCGCCCTCTGCGCCCGTGCTGCGCCTCCCCCACCCGTGCGCCCCGTCTAGCGCCGCATCCATCCCACTGCTTCCCGCGACCGGCACCGCCACCTCCATAGCATCCTTGTGTCCAGCAGAGGATTGTCCTCCTGCTTGCCTTCTCTGTCTCTCTCTGACCCCTTTTCCCAATCCTGCTTCTAGCCCCCCCTTCCCCCAAAGAGCCATCCTCTTCCCATTTTCAGTTCCCCCGAGGTGAGAACAGAAACCGAGGAGAAGAAGAGGGGGGGGGAGAGATTCATATGCAAATGCAGTAGTTCCAGCTTCTCAACCACACCCTGCTAAACCATTTCCACCAGATACTACCGTAGCAACTGCAGAGTCACTCCATCCCGAAGTGTCTAACAGTTTTAGCTACCCTGTTAACTTTTAAAGTTATAAACATAAACAAGTTGTGAATTCTATTCCATGATTCTCTCTCCTATTGTTCAGAGAGCAAGATAAAGAGTAGAACTTGCCGAATGAGCACAGATAAGCTTGAAGCTGCTGTTGCCTTTCTGCTACCCCATATCCCTGTTCGTCGTCCCTGCCCCCGTTCCTATTTCAAAAGTAGGTCGTTAGCAGCAAACCACACAGCGCAGAGTAGCCCAGGATGTCTGCAGTCTCTCTGGCTCCCTGCGACCCCCCCCCCCCCAGTTCCCAGTTCCTATCCACTAGTCCTGACCAGAAAGAGCTCGCTGGCTAGGACGCCTAACCCAAAATCCTCTATCCTTTATACCTTTTTATGCAATACCTTATCTTCTTTCCACTTCCCTCCAATCCCCATAGAATAGTCTTTACAATTGAATGTTTTATGTTGTTTCCTCTAATTGCAGATTGTCCCGTTTTCAGTTTTAAGAGTTTTGCCTGTCACGAGAATAAATCCTACAAGAGGCAATTTTCAAACTGTCTCTTAAGAGCGTGTGTTCCAGTGGCATTAGGCTACTGAAACAAGAAAACGCTGTTGAGTTTATGCTGTCCTTAGTTAAGCTTACCAAAGGTGACTGACAACCCTGTTAGGATAATGCCTGAGAAGGTATGAACAGTTTTTAGTTTTTTTAATTGTAGCCGATGTTCCCTAACAAAGTAGTAGCAGAAGCTACAGATTTTATTTTATTTTACAGCGAAAGCTAAAACCTAAACTAAGAGTGAAAGCCATAGCTGAGAAAAAGCCAGTTGAAGAGAAAAAGAAGATGCTGCCACTAGGCTCAGATCCAAGAAGATGAAGATCTGAAGCTGCAAGGCTCAAGAAAAGCCAGCGCTGCAGCCCAAACCGGGGGCTGTAGTAGTCTAGAAAGCCTGTTAGAGTATGTTAAGTGCTTTGGGCCAGTCACGTCGACAAGGCTAACCCCAAAACTTCTATGTGAGCTTAGTGCCAAGAGCCGAGAGCCTAAAAACCACTAAGTTAGCTGCAGAAATGCACTCAAAGTGCCCCTAAATACCCTTTCGTTTACAAAGCAAAGAATCTAAATAGCTTAGCTGTGAGAAGACCTCAGAGTCCTTAAAGCACTAGACCATGTTTAGTTTCATAAACAGCTTCATTTTAAGTACCTATTATGCGTTTCATTATTCATTTTAAATCTGCAATATTGACCCACTTACCCCATTTGTTATAATTGTTTGTTTTGTTAAGTCACAATTACATATGTCAGTTGTTTGAATCAATTCCTGTTACATTTTGCTTCTTGTCAACCCTATTTGTTGTTTTCTTAGTCCTGCCCTGTGTCATGTAGACATCTCCCTGAGCAAAATCTCTAGAGAGCTTCCTCTTTAAAAGTTCTTGAGCGTGTTTCATAAACACCAAAAATGAAATCTGTCTTTTTTTACATTTCTGAATGTTAAATCAGATGAGCAGCTTTCATTATTTACAAGAGTTGCCTTTAGCTGAGCCATGTAAGCTGTAATTCTGTTTTGTTGACATGAGTATAAAAGCACTAACAATGCCCTAGTAGTTAGAAAAGTTCAGATATGCCTTAGCCTTAAACTGCTCTGAGAGATGTTTCAAATTTTTAAACAGTTTTTAAGTAATCATTTTCAGCAGTAGATTGATGCTTCCTATTTTTTCACTAGTTACTAATATTGTTCTTACTTTGTGTTATGCAAGAATTGATGCTAAAGATCCCCCCTTTAAAATACATGATTTGTCTAATTGTGCTAAGCTTTAACTAGTTGCCTATCACCCATTCAAAAGAATCCCAGTAGATTTCACTGATTTACCTAAGATACAGCAATTAAGACTGCAGAAAAAGAGTAGACCCACACTTCGAGAGTGAAGAAGGTGGACCCACAATACACTACTCAGAAATAGAGAATGACCTCATCACCTAGAGAGCTGAAAGTCAAGTTGCAAGGACACCGATGAATGAGAGGGATCAGATAAGGTGTGAAAGACCAGATTGTGAATGTTTTCCCTTTGTTCACTTCAAGTGTGTATATTGTAAATTGATTTAAGTTGTTCACTGCAAAGGGAAGGCGTAAGCCAAAAAGATTATGTACCAACTGTTTAGAAAAAGAACAAGAAGAGACTAGCTATTTCTTAGTAATTGCCACTAACTTGGGTCTGCTAGAGTTAGATTCTCCAGAATAGTATTATATATATGAAAAGGGGACAAAAAGGCAATTAGATGCTAAAGTTGAAGTGCTCAAAGTCGAGTGCAGAAAGACAATCAAAGTACCTTGCTGGTCCGATACAATCAGGTTGTCCCGGTGGAGTGCCTTTAAAAGAAGGTTTGCAGCTCAGACAGACAGGACTCCAGAAGCATATGCCTGCTGCCGAGAAGATGGATTACCCCGCCGCGGGCTGCTACCCCGTGGGCGAAGGGAAAGGCAGAGGCATGTTGTGGTGGAAAGTCCTCGTAGTCCTGAGCCGAGAGACAGGGGGACCCCCCCCCAAGAGCCCACAGAAGCTGACCCTCAAGAAGAAATGTGAACTATAGTTAAACATGGCACCAGAAAGAACCTGAAGTATCAAGAGCATTATGATTGTCCCAAAGATAAGGGAAAAAAGGTATTATTTCTTTTATGACACTCAATACTAAATTTTGTGGATCAGAAAAAAGGGGTAGAATGCCACGACTCAAAGGCAATTACTAAAGAAGGGCAATCCAACACACACGAATTTATTTGGGTAAATAAAAAGGTGGGGGACTGTAACAAGTAGAATAGATAAATTCGTGTGGATTTAAGCTACTAATAAAAAGCTACCCGAGAATGTCTCCAAGATTCCAAAGTTCCCAAACACATTTACAACTGTAACAACAAGGCAGAGCAAGAAGATGGCCCGGCCATTAAGGGTGGACCCTCACTTCACAGCTCTTCAACATCCGATACTGATCTTGGTGGAGATCCTGGACAATCAAGATCACCCCTCCCAAGATGAATTCCGGAAAAACTATCAAGCAACCTTTTCATGCAGACAGGACTCTTTTAGAAACACAGCATACCTGGACTTTCAATAGACTTAGCCTTAGGGTAAAAAAACTGTATAAAACCCACGGGCTGAAACATAGCAGTGTGGCAGAATTCGGAGGGTACTTTTGTACCGCCTCTCTGTCCACCCAGCATTCGATCGATGTTGTTTCTTTTTATTGTGGCTTTATTTCAGTGTTGAAATTGTGTTAAATAAATTTTGTTATTTTATTTTGAATTGGCCTCTGACCATTTATAACAGGCACAAAGGGATATTTTGGGTTCTCTGCTGAAGTGTGCAGGGATCCCCCATGACGTGTGCGGCAGGGTTGAACCAAAGGGGCTTTGTTATTCTCCTCAGCAGAGCAAAGGGCCACTGTGGGTGGAGGTTGCACAAAGGCCGAGTTCCGGCCCGCGGGCCCGGCGGCGGGCGGAGCCCATCCCTCAGGGGCCGGGCGGGCCCTCAGCAGCCGCGGCGCCCTTGTCGGGCCGGGCCCCGGCGGGGAAGGGCCGCGGCCCCGGCCTCGGCGGGGGCTGCCGAGCAGCGCCGGAGGCCCAACAAGGGCCTCGCTGCGCCCTGGCCCTGCGCTGCAGCCAAACGCACACAGAACTTTCGTCTCCATGCACGTGTGCATTGTCCCTGCCACTGCTGCACTACCAGCTCCCTGCTGGGCGCAGGCTGCCACCAGCACGCACAACAGGAGCCTCTGTCCCCAAAGGGAGCGGCCCTGGTGTCCGGCCAGGACAGGAGGTGCAGCCCTCGGGCCAAGTCAGGGTCCGGCAACAGCTCTGGGCCTCAGCTCTGCTGTTTGTGTGGTACCATCAGCGCTGGCGCAGCTCCTTGTCTGGGCACAGTCTGGGGTGGGCAGGCAGCAGCCAGGCACGGGGCTCTTGAGAAAAAGCCACGCCTTTTTGTCTTTGCTTTCCATTTGTAGAAATTAAAATTATAGAAATCTGTAGAAATGCTTTTTGTAGAAAGAAATCCCCAAATATGTCTTCTCTATTTCCATAGCAGTTTAGGACTTTTCAGAGTAGTTTTAGAATTCCAAAAAACTTAGAAGAATTTTATACTTCTAGAATAAAAATAAAAAATAGAATTGCTTTTAATTGGTAATCTTTACTCAAGGAAGAACTGAGTGTTATAAATAAAGAGCTTGACTCGGTCAATATATCAAGCAGCAATCAATTTATTAATTAATACAGAATGATAAAGTGTGAGCAAACAGCGCTGGGTACAGTGGGGGTTTCCCCTCCAACTGCACACCGACCGTTGATTTTCTGCTGGTATTTATTGAGGTTTTCCATAATCACTTCTCAGCGACCTTTTTTTCTAGTTTCTTCCTAATTTCTATTTTTGAAATATAATTTCTATACCTATTGTGATCAATTTCTATTGATGATGTTAAATTTTCTATACTTCAAAAGGTATGAAATCAGTGAGGTCAGAAATAACATCTTGTGATGCTGAGGTTCCCAGGACATAAATCAGTGGTGGTGGCATCCAGATTTCCTTTTTCTGAAGAAAAACACCAAAGATGAGAGATTCGGTCTTCCTCTTCAAGTCTATAAATCAGTCTTATTGGTGCCGTCCAGCTTCCAGATGGTGGTTTACCTCTTGTTTTTCCAGGATCCTTAATTTTAGTTTTGAATAGCTCACTTCCTTCTATTTAGGTGATTACAATTCTTTCTATATATATGTTAAGGCTATAGTTCAAACCTTCTCACTACAAAGCAGTTTAAGGCTTATAATAATTTTATTTCTAAAGCAAATAACAATAATATTTCTGCATTCCTCTATCCTACGTGTCAAAAAGCCATAAAACTCATAATTGAAAAAAAAAACAACTAAAACTTATATTGCAAAAACCTTATAGATTCAAATGATTTACATATAAGCAAGTAAAATATTAGTTCAAAAGCCCCTTTTCATGCTTCCCCGGTTTCATTCATTAAACAAATGTTTTTATGATTATCCTATGAACTTTTCCACACATTTCACAACCATAACTACAAAGGCCATCTTTTCTTCCTGACACGAAACACAACCCCACATTTCACAGTCCTCCCTCTACTTGTAAAAAATTTTCATTTATTTTATTTATTCGTGTCTGGGTTTCAAGTCTGGCCAAAACTTCAGAAACTCTTCCCTTTTGTCTTCTTTCTTCAATTTCATTATTTTTGATACTTTGGATGTTTTTCCAAAACGGCTGAATTCTCCTGTAGCTAGTTCAGGATCTACAGGCACTGTAGCAACCTGCATACCTTGAATCACAGAATGGATTAATCGGATGAAGCATGGAATCAGGCATGGTAAAAACAAAAACCCCGTTAGTGAGCACAGTATTATAAACCCTAATTTCTTCCACCAAGTTCCCCCTCCGAACACCTGGTCCCACCAAGAAGCTTGAAGGATGGAATTCCATTTCTAGACTGGTACATGTGCCACTTTCTTAATTTCTGCAGCAAGATTTTTTATAGTTTCCCCATAATCATCAATTTCTACACAACATTCAGACTCATTAAATTTTCCACAAACCCCTCCTTCTTCAGTTAACAATAAACAAAAAATATTTGTCATATTGAAAGCAATGCTGATTGTCATTATCTTTAAAAAAGATTGATTAGCACAGCTTCACCATTAAAAGAAGTTTTCTTGTTGTATTTTAGATTTTTTTTTTTCTTCAATCTAATATATTTTGTTGCCCATAGTGCACATCTTCAATTGGCTGCGATTATAACATGCTGCACTGACATGGGAATGTGCCATAAATACTGATTCTATTTCCTCTCTGATCTATACTGAATGATTACATTTGTCACAGGTTGTAAGGACAACAGGCTCTAACCCAGCAGCTCGTTTGTGTAGTACGTGGAGCTCGGGAGTGAGGCTATCATGACCCATTACTTTGGGTATAATGACCAACACAGTGAAAATAATCCTCAGGAGTTTCAACTCTCTACCTTTCTCAAGGCCCCTTGGGTTGCATTCCAAGGGCCGAGATATCAGTCTTCTCGGTAGCAGAATTTACATCTTGAGATTGAGATTTAATCACTGATGCTTTTGGTCTCACTGTTACTTTTAGCCTCATGAAGTTTATATGAGCCATTTTAATCCTTTTATATGTTCAGGATGGCACTCTTTATTTACAGTTGTTGCATCTTAAATTTATTTCTTTTCCTCTAGTCTAGTTAACTACTAAACTCTGGAGATGTGCCGAGTACAATAAGATTGGTCTCTACACCTCCTAATTAATACTTTTATTTGTGAGTGTCTTAAATGCACTTACAAACCTGATTCATGTGCACCCCCCTCCTTCTTATTTACTTATATAGTGTCATTGGTTCTAGTAATGCTTGGCTCCATGCAACTCTTTTGCTTTAATTTGGTACCTGTCTGGTATCTAATTGTCTTTGTTGTGCCCTATCCTTTCTAATTTTGCTCCTGGTACTTTTTGTAAATCAATCTCGGTTCGTGTTCTGTGTACCCAGGTTTCCCACCAATCTTTGTATCCCTTGTTTACTGCAGCCCACAATACTTTATCAATTTCTTCTTCTATCTTTTTAACAATTCCAACAAAGGGCACTAGGGATCTTTCTCCTTACCAGGTTTTTATACTACAATTCTTGACACTCAATGCACCTAAAACAACGCCATGGATAACACTTACAGTTTGGAGTAGGACATTCCACTTCCTGTGGGAAATGTTGGATTTGCAACCTAAGGTATGAGCATTTTCGCGACATGCATCAGTTTTTTTTTTTTTTCAGTCTAACTTTCAGTTCTCCAGGGGCAGAAGTGACTTTCCACTGAGATTCAGCAGGTGTCTCTGTCGGTGGGTCTACTGTGCAGGGATGCGTGCGTCCAGCTCCTTTCTGCAGTCCAAACGTGGTCAGCAGTGTTGGTGGTCAGCAGTGTTGGTGGTCAGCAGTGTTGTTGCTCAGCAGGGTTAAGTATGGACCTTCCCACCTAGGAGACAAACTTTCTTCTTCCCAGCTTTTGATTAACATCCAGTCACACAGTTTTATTTGGTGTATATTAAAACTTAAGAGGGACAGACTGAGCAATTATTCCTTTTTTTCCTTTAGTTCTGTCACATATTATCCGAACTTTTGAATATGTTTCTGGATAGTCATATCTTCTGTGACTATTGATGTTTGGGATACTTCCTGGGAATAGGGCATTCCATAAAGCATTTCATATGCTGAGAGCCCCCTATCTGCATTAGGGAGCATCCTTATATTAAGCAATGCTAAAGGTAAACATTTTACCCATGACATTTGGGTTTCAAGCATCAATTTGGTTAATTGTTGTTTTATAGTTTGGTTCATTCTCTCCACCCTGCCAGAGCTCTGAGGGTGCCAAGGGGTATGATATTCCCAGGAAATACCCATGGCTTATGTTACCCCTTTTACAATACTGGAAGTAATGTGGGAGCCTCGATCAGAATCAATTGCTCTGATAACCCCGAATCAGGGAATAATTTATTCTAACAAAGTTTTTAACTACAAACTTGGCCATGGCTCTTGCAGCTGGGTAAGCCTCCACCCAATTAGTTAATTGATCTACTAATACTAACAAGTATTTCCATCTGCTGATCTTTGGCAATTCAGTATAATCCACCTGAACTCTCTCTCAAACGATCGGTATCTTTCTACCGCCTGTTGGGGCTTGCCTCATTATCTTTTTGTTAACCTTTTTGACAAGTCAAACACCTTTGTGTTAGCTGTTTTGCTATTAAAAAAAAAAACAACAAAACAAAAAACCACAAAGAAAAAATCCAAACTAAAAAACAAACAAACAAACAAAAAACCAAACCCAGTACACCCATAATATTTTAAGAAATGATCCCACAAGGCACTTGTTCCTCATTGATGTAATTGGCTTAGAATCTTTTGAGCATAAGCTTTAGGTAAAATTTATCTTCCATCTGGGAGTACCCATTTTCCCTGATCCCTTTTTTTTTTTTTTTTTCTTTTGCTTCTAGCCTTCTTACAGCTTCCTCCTCCTGAGTGCTGTAACTTTTTGGCAACTCTTTTTGACTTGAGTTGTTATAGTATTCAACTGAATGGTTTCATCTAATTTAAGAGCTGCTTCCTTTGCAGCCTAATCAGCTATATTATTTCCTTTTCCTAAATAGCTTGACCTCTGTTGATGACCTTTTATATGTACTACAGCTATCCTCTTAGGTCCTTTCAGTGCTTTAAGCACTCTAAGTATTAATTCTTGATGGATTAACCCCTTCCCTTGGGTATTGATCAGACCTCTTTCCTTCTAAATTTTTCTAAAAGTGTGTACAATCCCAAAAGCATACTTTGACTCTGTATAAATAGTCCCCACTTTTTCTTTTAAAAGTTCTAAACCACGTACAAAGCGAATAATTCACACGCTTGAGCTGACTAGCTGGAACTTATTTTTCCTTTTTCTATTACAGACATGTTTTCCCATTTTAAACACTTGAAAGACGGACCCCTGCGACTCAGCAGGGGGGAGCAGTAGCCCTGCTCCTGGCGTGGGGCAGTCCCCATCCGCCGGGCCGGCGAGGAGATCTCCAAATGGGAGATGGGAGAGGAGGAATTTCCCGTTTAGTCAGTGCAAACAAAGCCGAGCAGACCCCTCGCCCCCCGCCACCGCTTTCTGAACTTCCTTAACTGCTGCCACAAACTAAAAAAACCCACACACACAAACAAAAAATCCCTTAGCTTTTAGCCTTTGCCTTCTCTTCATTTCTACGTACATAAACCTTTGTGCCTTTCAACAATTCCTGAAAACCCCTTTCCTGCCAGTCATCTAAACTTCTCAAGTTTCTTCCTGATATCTTCCCACGACTTTGCGACAAACTGAGTTTTTATTAATGCTTCCCCAACAGATGTATCAGGATCTAATCCTGAATACATTTGTATACTTTTCTTCAATCCCTCTCACTAGTCTTTAGGTGACTTACCCTTCCCTTGGTGTTCACTAAAAGCCTTGTTTTGTCCTCTGGAGACTGCTTCTTGGATTCCCTGAATAATCATGTTCCTGAGATCAGGATTTTTTGTTTTCTATCCTGTTCATTATTATTGTCCCAAATAAGGGCTACATTTGGCCATTTTACTTCTCCAGGGTCCCTGCTGATGGCATCTTTCCCAGATCTTTATACTAGCTTGCCTTATCATTTGTCTTTTTTTTCTGCAGTAAACAAAATGTTTAAGATTGACTGGATCCCTGTCCAGGTATAGGTGTTAGGTCCTAGAAACTGATCCAGTCTATCAGTCACCCCCAGGGGATCTTCAAGTAATTTCCCCATTTCCTTTTTAAAGGCTCTAACATCTCCAGTATTCAGGGGTGCTGATACATACCCAATAACTGGTCCCCCTTGGTTTCTTACTATTGGTATTTCTCTTAATGGATATAACTGTCCCTCCCCACCTCCATCATCGCTGTCCCCACACTTTTCTGCCCGTGCCGTTTCCCCGCCTCTTGCTCTGTGTGCTGGTGGTGAATCCGGTACCGGGAGCAGAGCCATAGGGGCTTGAGGTGCAAGGGGTGCTGGATTAGGCACCTCTGGTGGCAAAGCTGGTTGTGGTGGATAAGGAGGGGGGAGATTGTCTAGGGGGTCCCACAGTTTCTTTTCCTCTTTGATTTTAAAGTACACAGGGGAGAAGGCCAGGACCCGTGCCATAAAGCAGCACAATCACTTTTTTCCTGGTTAATAGGGTCCTTCTCATTTAAATAGACATTTAAAGTCTTACAAATCTCCCCCTCAAATGACCCATACATTGGCTAATACAAATTATCGGGTCATATCATTTCTTTAGTCCATTCCACCATACAATATTGTATCATTTTCTCCTTACTCTTTCTCTTCCTAGTTTCCCATTCATCCCAAAATTTTAACATTAACCCCAGGGGGCTGTCCTGAGGTATACCTGGTAAAGTGCTCCCTCTTTTTCCGGTACCTTTAGTACCTCTACCTTTTTACTGGTTTACACCAGTTCCTGGGTCCTTGTTTAGACATTGACCCATCTTGTTCCCACGGGTGTTCTCAGACTCGTTCTGACTTCAATACTACTTGAAATCTCCTTACTCGCTTAGGATTTTATATAAAAAGGTCCCTTCAACTAGTGCCGCTTCCCGCCTCCGATTTACTAAAGAGTAATCCCCCCAATTATTTACCGCATCCCGCCCCCGACCTTTATTAAAAAAATCCCTTCACTCACTCCGTTTTCACTCGCTTTGTTCCTTCACCTGCCGCTCCCCTCGCGGGAAGACGGAACCGAGGTTAGAAGAACTCCGCACTCGCTTCGTGGCTAGGCCACGTCTCACACACAGCACACACACACATACACCCGTCCCTTATCCCACCTAACCAAGTGATACTTACAGCCTCCTTTCTCGCCTGGGTCTTCGTGCACGAGTTATTACAGGTGACTTTACTGCAGTCTTATCTGGGAGCTCAAAATTCTTTGCTCACAATTTAACCTTAAAAATCCTCTTTTCTCCTAGGGAGGTTCCCCAGTCACTCAGGGCCACCAGAGGCAGAAACTGCCAGGGGTGGGGCGCCTCCCTGAGATCAGAGGTTCCCCTCAAGGGGTTGGAGATTGCCCGCATTCTCCACCAAATTGTTATAAATAAAGAGCTTGACTCGGCCAATATATCAAGCAGCAATCAATTTATTAATTAATACAGAATGGTAAAGTGTGAGCAAACAGCGCTGGGTACAGTGGGGGTTTCCCCTCCAACTGCACACCGACCGTTGATTTTCTGCTGGTATTTATTGAGGTTTTCCAGAATCACTTCTCAGCAACCTTTTTTTCTAGTTTCCTCCTAATTTCTATTTTTGAAATATAATTTCTATACCTATTGTGATCAATTTCTATTGGTGATGTTAAATTTTCTATACTTCAAAAGGTATGAAATCAGTGAGGTCAGAAATAACATCTTGTGATGCTGAGGTTCCCAGGACATAAATTAGTGGTGGTGGCATCCAGATTTCCTTTTTCTGAAGAAAAACACCAAAGATGAGAGATTCGGTCTTCCTCTTCAAGTCTATAAATCAGTCTTGTTGGTGCCGTCCAGCTTCCAGGTGGTGGTCCATCTCCTCTTCCCAGGATAATTAATTTTAGTTTGGATTAGCTCCCTTCGTTCTGTTTGGGTGATTACAATCCTTTCTATATATATATATATGCTAAAGCTATAGTTCAAACCTTCTATTAAAAACCTTATAGGCTAACATGATTCACTTATAAGCAAGCAAAATATTACTTCAAAGCCCCTTTCCATGCTTTTTCTGTTTTGTTCATTAAACAGATGTTTTTATAATTACCCTATGGTCTTTTCCACACATTTCATAACCATAACTACGAAGGCCATCTTTTTCTACCTGACATGAAACACAACCCCACATTTCACATGGTGTGTAACTGGAGCAAACGCAGCTATTTATTTATTTGGAAGATGAGTCTGCTTTTGTATGTGTTTGTGTTTATATAGGGTGTTTATATTAAAGTCGCTGGATAAACTTCCTCCCAGGAGCCAGGCTTTTTCTTCCTGTAATTCTATTGGGTTCCAAGTGGTGGGACCATGATCAGAAGTCTGGCTGACAGCTTCTCTCCAACCTTTTCATGAGGTGGGAGGAGCAGGTGGGTTAGCAGAGGTCTGTGTTCTTAGGAGGCAAACCCCTATCCTGTCTCCATCCTCTGGAGCAAAGCCTTGACTCACGTGGGGATGGTGACAGTCAAGGCTCAGTCCTTCACAGCCACCTTGATCTTACCCCATTGTCAGTGCCAGTTTAGCAGGAATGCCCCAAAAAGTGTCTCTGTGACTGTGTCCTCTGGATACAGACATGGGGTACAGGAGAACTGCATCTTCTAAATGCTTTGACATATATAAATACACACACACATATATAAATATATCTATATATAAAACCCACAGCTTCATCAGGCTTTACAGTTATTTACAATCATTGTTAACTAATTAACAATTGTTAATTGTTTAAGGATTGAATAAAATCAGTGTTACCAATGAACTTTTGAAGACTTTACTGATAAAGACACATAACTTTCCTCTTGTGTTAGCTAGTGGTACTTGGGTCATACAAAGCTCTCTCCAACCACCTTGGCTCCAGGTACACCTGGACATGTTAAATGTGCCCCCTGGATTGTTTTAATTTTCTTCTCTCCTGCTCTGTCTGATGCTGACTGCAAGAAAAAAAAAAAAAGAAATAGTGAGCAGGTGAGATGGGATTCGCCTTAAAGATCATCCAGTTCCAACTCCCCTGCAATGGGCAGGGACACCTACCAATGTCCCAGGTTCCTCAGAGCTCCATCCAACCTGGCCTTGGACAGTTCCAGGGATCCACAGCCACAGCTTTTCTGGGCAACCTGTGCTAGGGCCTCACCACCCTCACAGGGAAGAATTTTTTCCATATATCTAAGCTAAATTTCCCTTCTCTCAGTCTGAAGCCATTCCTCCTTGTCCTGTCACGCCAGACCCTTGGAAATTATCTCTCTTTATGTTTTTTGTAGGCCTCTTCAGGTACTGGAAGGCCACAATGAGGTCACCCCAAAGCCTTCTCTTCTCTGGGCTGAACAATCCCAATTCTCTCAGCCTTTCCTCACAGGACGACTGCTCCACGTTTCTGTTGCTGGGAAGGGGGTTTGACCTGACAACACTTCGTCCTCTGCCCTTCCCCATTCAGTGTAAAAATTTTTGGTTTTAGTAAGGTTACAGCTCACTGTTCACCTTCCAGACAGATATCAGACATCCCATGCCACTGTGCCCGCCAGCAGCACAAGAAATACTTCCCATTACAAGTTTCTAATTACCTGCTGTCCATGTATTAACAAATTGCTGAAGGAATCCACATCCTGTATGCCCTTGCAAGGTGAGGGTGTTTTCTGTCCATGGGGTTGGCTCTCTTTTGTGCCTGCCAAGAATTTAAGGAGATCAGGACGAGTTTGCAAGCGCAGCGATGGGTTTTGCAAGCCCAGGGATTATTCAGAGGGAGTCATGAGGGATTTGGAAAGACTCCTCACTGCCTGGGAAGGGTGGTGGGGGGGTTGTTTATCCTTTGTCACACATCTTATCTGTCTCCCTGCTCCCTGCTTTGTGTGACTGATAACCTTGGAGCAGGAGGGAATGACCGACAGATGGGCAGCCCCTGCATAATATTGGGTTTGTCTTCTCTACCCAGTGTCAGCACGGGAACAATGAAAGAGTTATTGTTCAAATATCTCTGCAAAAAGGTCCCTGTCGGCTCCTTTGCAAGCTGCTCCTTGGAGGTGGAGCAGAGTTTCTTTGCTCTGCCCCCACCTCTGATGTGAAGATACCTTCTGTCTCCAGGATATCTGTCTGCATTTCATCACATTGAAAGCAGTAGGTGCATTGTTTTACTTTTACCATGAGCAGCACAGGGAGAAAATTAAAAACCCAAAATGATCAGTGGTCAGTATTAATTCACTTAAATTTAATGTCCTAGGGTTTGGCATGCTTTGTTTGAATGGATGTTGTCCTGGATTCTCCTGTATTAATCACCCATGTGCTTGTCTGCAGTTTGGACACAGTATTGCTGGTATTATTTGTACTTTTCCGGGTCAGATTTTCCCCTGTCTGGGGAGGGGTGCAGTTTTGTGGTTATTCCTTCACATGGTCACTGTCACTTTGCATCACAGCCAGGTACGTGTTTGCAGGGAAGGACTGCAAATGTTTCTCAAGAGCAAAGCGACACACAAACTCCTGTGCATCCCTAAAGGAGCCCTGAAAAAAGCTGAAATTTGCAGCTCCTAAAAAGAACAAATTTTGCACGTAGAGCAATCAGGTTTGGGGGGTTGTTTGTTAAAGATCATTACTGATGTTTAGTTAGTTGTGGAAGGGACAGGGCCTTTCTTCATCGTGTTAATCATAAAATTATTGGTTTAAATAGAACCATGATTTAGCCCTGAATCGTTTTATGAGTCCTCTCTGTTCCTGCCCCATGAAGCTGTAAAACATTAAAATATTCATGAATGAAAGCCCATCAGGAGGCTTCCTTTGGGCACAACTATGTCAGGAAGTTGAAGTGTTTGCCCAAGTCCTTCTACCTTTTCCACCAGCCTGCCAGAAGTGAATTCCTCAGGTGTGGTTCACCAAACAGCTTTAGCACCCCAGACTACATTTGCAGAGCCCAGGTGTGGGGGGCTGGCTGACGGGCTGCCATTATTTTTTTTTTTTTTCCTACTTATTACGCTCTTAAATGATCAGAAATCTTGATTCTTGGCAGGTTCTGAACTGGCGATTTCTGATCAGGATGAGAACAGAAGTTTCCTAGAGGACCCCTTAATTTATTTAGAACGTGCTCAGTGTTGGTAATGGACTGACTACATCCCCCTAGAAATAGTTTTCTTTGAAACTTGAGGGAAGGGAGAGAGGTAACATTTGACACTTTTGAATGTGCTCATTACAGGAAATTTTAAGCTGCCCTAATGTGCCAAAGGTGCAATGCATTTATTAACCAGCAAATGGCACAAGGATGGGAGCTACACACACCAGTGTATTTGGGATTTTGTGATTTAATAGGGACTGCTCTGGACTGGGGGCCAAGTGGGGATCAGTGAAAGGTTGGGCTCCATGATCTTGGAGGTTGTTTCAAGTTAATTGATTCTCTGATTTGTTTCTATGATTTAGCTTTAACATTGTGCATCTACACTAAAAACAGCTTTTTAAAATCATTCTGATACTGCATCCATAGCAGCATCCACAACTCAGTTCTCAATGGCAAGGCCCAGGAGGGAGCAGAAGACAACGGATCAGCTGGATCACCCTCAGATCCAATCCACCAAAACCATGGAATAACGGCATTTCAGACATTGGGAACTTGTAATCCTCCAGTTCCCCTCACAAATTCGCACCAAAACCATGGAATTTGGCATTCTGGGCACTGGGAATTCAGAATCCTCCAGTTCCCTTCCCATATTCCCACCAAAACCATGGAATCTGGCATTCCTGGCATCAGGGATTTGGAATCTTCCAGCTCCCCTTCCAAATTTTGCACATGGAATAACGACATTCTGGGTTGTCAGGAATTTTGAATCCTCCAGTTCCCCTCCCAAAGTCCCATCCAAATCATGGAATAATGGCATTCCTGGCGTTGGGAATTTCAAATCCTCCAGTTCCCTTCCCAAATTCCCATGGAATAATGGTATTCCGGGCATTGGGAATTTTGAATCCTCCAGTTCCCCTCCCACATTCCCACCAAAACCATGGAATTTGGCATTCCTGGTGTCAGGGATTTTGACTCCTTCAGCTCTTCTCCAAGATTTCACATGGAATAATGACACTCCAGGTGTCAGAAATTTAGAATCTTCCAGCTCTCCTCCCAAACTCCCATGGAATAATGGCATTCCGGGCACTAGGAATTTAATCCTCCAATTCCCCTCCTAGATCCTCATGGAATAGCAACATTCTGTTGGGAATTTTGAATCTTCCCATTCCCTTCCCAAATTCCTACCAAAACCATGGAATAATGGCATTCCTGGTGTCAGGAGTATCAAATCCTCCCATTCCCTGCCCAAATTCCCATGGAATAATGCCATTCCAGGCATCAGGAATTTGGAATCCTCCAGTTCCCCTCCCAAATTCCCATGGAATAACGGCATTCCAGGCATTGGGAATTTAGAATCCTCCAGTTCCCCTCCCAAGCTCCCATGGAATAACATCATTCTGGGTGTCAGGAACTTAGAAAAATGGCACATTTATTGCTACAGAATGGACATGTACTTGATGGCATTGGATACTACAGGTCAGAAGGAAAACTGGGAATGGCTCCGGTGGCTCCGGAATCTCCAACAAGCTCAACATCCCATCCAGGCAACTCTACAACTCAGGAATACACCAAAAACCACGGAAAAATCAAGGCAGTCAGGTGCATATTGGACACAAAGTGTAACTTTCTTTTTTTGTTTTTGTTATTGTTTTTTTAATATATTTTTTATCAAATTTTCAGCTTTTTAAAAAAAATTTTTCTCTGCTTCCCCCCCCTTTTTTTTTTTCTGTTTGCCCCCGTTTTTCTTTTTTAAATTTTCAATGCCTTTTAATTTTCCACCAGAAAAACTCCTGCCAGGTCAAGAGAAAAAACCCAAAAAACCCAATTAACCCAAGCAGTTTTCATCTTCAGGATAACACATGGCAAAATAACATCTTTTAAGTAGTAAAATAAAATACCAAATTTTACTCTCCAAAAAATCTACAAAGAAGAAATACTCAGGATCTTGACAAATTATTATTATTATTATTATTATTATTATTATTATTATTATTATTATTCCTCCTTTTAAAATACTTTAAATTTTTTTTTCTGTGATATAAAAGGCTTCCTCCTGTGAAAAATAAGCCAAATGTAGTTTTTGTTTTATTTCAATTTCATTTTTAAATCCTTTTTTAACCTATTCAAGGTGTCCTACAATCTATTTTACAGCAAAAAGAGCACTAGACAAACAAAGCTTTATAACAAAAAGCCAGGCACTGATACATGGTAAAATCCTGATTTTTCTTTTTTTTCCCCCTTTTTTAATCAGTTTTTTCCTCTTCTTTTCACTGCAATTGCATCTCAAGTAAAGGGAATGATAAAAGGCCACAGTCCATCATCATTTTCACAATTTTATATAAGTTTCTAAGAATATTCAGGGATGACAATGGGAAAAACCAGCACTGTATGAACAAGAGGCGACTTCCAGTCGAGTCAGAAAGGAAGAGGGATTTTCTTGGAAAAAAATCCAATGAAATTTAAAATAAACCTAAAAAGTTTCCAAAGAAAACCAAAAAATTGATCCCTCCCAGGCCCTTGTACCCCGTTGTGTTGGAATTTCTCCTATTCCACCTCCAAGTTATTCTCTCACAGTGGATTTTTTGGAATTTTATCCTTATTTTTCCTGTGATTTTCCCTATTTTTGCTTCTTAAAAATTCTTTCTTTTCCAGTTCCTGTGTGCTTGTATCCACTGCATTCTCATTTCCTGTGCTATACGGGATTTTTCTAGATCCCGATTGTGTCCTGCCTCTCTTCCCTGGTTCCCAGCCCCCTGAAATCCCCAAAAAATACCACAAAAAACCTCAGGAGACTGAATCAGCACAAGCTGCATCAGCACTGTCATTGGAATGTTCCTAGACAAATGGGCAGAAAATTTGGGATGAGCATTCCCTATCCAGCAGATCCATGAATTCCTGCGGTGTAGAGGTGGGAAAAGCTGCTAAAATCTTGTCGACATGCACAAGAGCAGACCAAATATGGCAGGGCCTTAGAGATAACTTTGGTCCCTGACACACAGGCTCCTGGTCCCACTACTGGCCTTCAGAGTGTTCAGCAAGATATTTAATTCCACAATGTTGTGGAACTGGACCTTTCCAGCCGGATTTGCCCTCGTTCCTCTGTGTCTCTGCACAAAACAGAGTGCAGGAGAGAACGGCAGCAGGGGCCTTTGTTTTTGCACCACTTCAGCTCCACAGAGATGCAGGTAAAGCGAAGAAGCCAAAGTGTTTATTAACTAATGCGAAGCAAAGGGATGAACTGGGAGGGAAGAAAGGGGATGGGCAGGGTCTGAAGGCTGGTGAGCGGGAGCTGTCCACAGGGAGGGAGAAGGCAAGAGCTATGGGAGCTTCCCACAGGCTCAGCTGTGCCAATCATCTGCTGTGCCTGGAGCTCCAGCTGGTCTCCTCTGCTCTCTAGGTGGTCTCCTCCTCCACGGTATCTTCAGCAGTTTAAGGAGTAATAAATCTTCTTCCAAATAAACACAGTTCTGCAGATATTTTGTTGAATGTCTGTTGAACTACTATGTTTGTTTGGCAAGGGCTGTTGTCTCTTCTCAGGCCTTGAAGGGCTGGAAGAGCCACAGACAGATCCCAGATCTGAAGGAACCCAAGGAGACATTCCTGCCAGGGCCATCCCACCCAGCTCTCGCCATGGCCAGGAGGGAGCCGGAGACAATGGAATAAGCCAGAAGGTGCTGGCCACGAATCCCCCCACCCACACCCCTGAAATCTCCCTGTGCTCTGCTCAAAACCACCCCTCATCCACAAAAGGAGCAAAGCCCTTGGCAGCCACAGCAGGGATTGCAGCTCCCTGCCCAGGCATTGCAGCTCCCCCTGCCAGCCCCTGCTGCCAGCCTGCTGCCCTCACTCACGCCTCACTGTGGGCCTGGAGCTCTGCCTTCTGCTCATCAGGAACAGCCCGGCGGTCCCTGGGAACACAGAACCTGTCTCAGCTCCCTGCCGACGGCACTGCCAGCCCTGTGGCCACACGGCCCCCTGCCCCGGCAGGGCTCAGCCCGGGCCCTTGCTGCCTGCCGCCGCCCAAGGGCACGGCTGTGAGGGGCGGCACAGCCCCGAGGGCAGGCGGGGCTCCACAGCGCCGGGCCCGGAGGGCGCTGCCTGGACAGCAGCCGGGGCTGGGGCCGAGCTGTGGCGGGCCGGGGACGGAGCCTGGGCTCGTGGCTCACCCATGAAGCTGATGGCCGCCTCTCGCAGGGGCTCCTGTGGGCTGTCCACGTACTCGAGAACCTGGCGCAGGTACTCCGCTGCTCGGCTCTTGTCCTCTGCCAGCTGGAGAGAGGGGCAGGAGGGAAGGCTTGGTCTGGGCTCAGCCCCTCGGCCGGGTGCTCTCTGCGCCCAGCCCCGGCCTGCCCTTCACGCACAGCCCTGAGGCCTGGCCAGCAGCCGATGGCGCCGGGCTCTGGAGGGGGCAGAGGGCCGGGTGCTGCCCGGGGAGCCGTGGTTCCACCCCGCAGCCCTGCTGGGCTGGGCTCCATCGGCACCCGGCCCCATCGGGGCCACAGGAGCCTGGAGCAGAGCCCGTGCGGCCCAGGGAAGGGAGCGGCGTGTGGGGCGCAGGCTGGCACCCCTGGGTGCTGCACGGGCAGGGGCCACAGCTGCCAGCCCCACACACAGGGCACCGGGGGCTGGGACTTGTCCGGGCTGAGGCTGGGGTGTCTCCAGGCTGTCCTTACCAGATGCTCGACAGTTGTCAGAGGCTGCTCTGTCTTCAGCGCCTTCTGGAGATCCGCCTTGTGCAAAAGCCCCGTTGCAAAATGCAGCGCTTCCCGAGAGGCCTGGAGAGCAGCAGAGAAGCAGAGATGGCACCGCAGCCCAGGGCACAGCACACTCGTCCCTGTGCCAAGGCCAGTGGGAGGCTGCAGCCCACCAGGTGCCAGGGCAGGAGGCAGCTGAGCCCCCTCCCAGTGATGCAGCAGCATCACACAAATCCTCACCTTCACCATGCGCTGGTTCTCATCATGGCAGTGGAACAAGAGTGGGAGCAGGCTCTGGCTCACAATTCTCTCCAGAGCCTTTTCCCCCTCGTCCACCACCAACTCCATCACTTTGTGAAGGAGTTGAACAGAGAGCAACTGCACATGGCTGTTGTCCTGGAGGAAAGGAAGAGGAAAAGCCCTAAGCACCAAATTCTCCAGCCCACATGGGGAAAGGCGTGACAATCCACCAAGCACAAGATTTCCAGGCAGCAGCCAGTGCCCGTGGCGGGGGGCACAGAGCCTTACATTTTCAAAAAGTTGCAGGAGAGGCTCAGCAAGCTTTGGGGCGGCGGTGCTGGATATGGGGTGGTCTTTGTTTTTGAGCACATTCATGAAGACAGAGAGGGCCTTTCTGACCACCTCTCCATCTTCATCACTCAGCAGCTCCAGAAGGCGTTGAGACATGCTGCGTATAGGTCTGGCCTGTATGGAACACAAGGCTGTGGCTGGGAGCCATGAACGGCTGCACCACTAACACTGTCCTGGCACTGCAACCCCACCCTGCTGCTGCAGGGCCCAGAGCCCAAAGGCCTGTCCCAAAGCACTCAGGCAGCTGAGCCGGGAGGCAGGAGAGCTGGGAGCAGCTGCCTCAGCTCCTGAAGCCCAGCCAGCCCAAAGGGCTGCTTTCCCCAGTGCAGCTTCAGCCACTGCCACCTTCTCACCATCGAGGGATCCTTGCTGAGCACCACGAGGCCTCGGAGTGCCAAGCAACACCTCTGCCTGCACTTGCTGTGCAGGTACCTGGACATGACCTTCAGGATGCTGCCACCACATTCTTTCAAGTGCAGGCACTCGAGGACCTGAAAGGCACAGGGCAGTGACAGGGGACCTGGCTGGCAGGAGCCCAGAACCGCTGTGTGGTGTCTTGCCTGCCTGCACGCTGCCATTAGCTGGCACAACCAGAGACGGCTCCCCCGAAACTCCGGTAAGGCTTTTGTACCTGCCCTACCTCCCGGCACCCAGAGAATGTTGCCCCCAGCCCCCCTGCAGCTGCTGGCCTGGCCTGAAAAGAGCAGGGGGGGAGAAAGCAACACCAAGCTGCAATTCTTTTCTCAAAGAAGTCATTTCCTGCGGCACAAAAACATCTTTGCTGTGAAGGGACAGAAGAATCTGGCATTTAAGAATCCTCAATTCAGGAAAGTTTTACTTCCCATTGCTCAAGTCAAGTACTTCAAAAAATTCGCAGACTTCCCAAATTAATTGGTATGGCCTGAGAATGTCAAAGATTTGGAAGTTTGCTTCCCATCCCAAAGCAGCAACTCATTTGCCTTAACGTCATCCATTGAGAGTCACTTTACAAAACATAACACTTCACAAAGGCAAAAAAAAGGCCATTCTTTGGTTTGCAAATGGTTCTCTATGAAGGGATGATAATATCTAATTCTCTTAAGGAATAAAAGCTCTCAAGGAATGAAAGTCCACTCCGTGTTACAGAAGTACCCCAAACAAATGAGTAGATGGCAATCTTCTCCCTGGTACAGATATGTAAGTGGCCGGTAAAGCACAGCTCTCCCCTCTTCTTCCCAGCAGGAGAATCAGGACCACTAACAGCAAAAGTCAAATACTCCTTCTGGCCTCCATAAGCAAAGCTGTGCCTAACCACAGATGTTGCCTTCAAAGTGACTCCAGTTCCAGCCTAGACCTCTCACCTTCCAGACAGCTCCTTCCCCACCACGCCCGCCAACACCAGCACCCCCTAAACACCCGCACAGAAGCCCTCCACATGCCACCAGTAGCCCCAGCTGTTCCCATCTCTCCAAGGAGCTTTCCCACCCTCCAGCAGACCCCCTGGTTCCCTGCCCGTGCCGTGGGATGGCACTCAGGGGGATCTGCTCCAAGGCCTTCCCCAGTAGCAAGCTCAGGCTGCCAGGCCTAAGGTTCCTGGATCATCCTTCCCACTGACCCTGCCTGTGCACGCCTGTCACATTGGCACAATTGTGCTCAGCTCGGACTTCTGCACTTAGCCAGGACTGCTGGTAAAGGATGGAGAGCAGCCTGGCAAGCTCTTTCTCCAGCTCCCTCTTTGCTCTCAGGGGAGGTAGAACATTCCACAGGAAAGACACTGGTGCCGCAAGGAGTGGGTGGCATCAGGCAGCTCTGGGGAGAGCCCTCAGCACTGCTGTGTCCTGAGGGAAAACTGTTGGCCTTGACCTGTAGTGTACCCGTGCCAGCCTAAAATCAGCTGCCTCAGCTTCCAGGACTTCTCTTGGCCTGCATCCTGACGTGGATGCAGGACTGCTGCGAGGCACTGCTGGGACCCAGTGGGACAAGACTGGCTGTGTCATGTCCATGTAGCACGCCTCACACAGCCAGGGTCATCCCAAAACCAGACAAACCCTCACGTGTCAGCAGAGAAGAGCAAAGAGCGCTGAGCTCCTCTGAGGGTATCTCAGTTGGGCTCGATCCAGAACATGCCTCCATTTTAAGGCCTGCTAGTGCCAAGCTGCCAGAGATGCCTACCTTGTTCTCTCCAAGATGCACAGGAAGAGTCAATGAGCAGGATGCCTTGGGAGGCAAAAATTCCAAGCCTTTCCTGAGGCCAGGGAGACACCAAGATGAGCCGAGTCTCTCTCCATGCATCCTGGCCCACGCAGCCCAGCTCTGTGCTGGCCCTGGGCCAGAGCAGCTTCCAGCAAGCAAAAGGCAAATGCATATTGCCAAGAGTTGAAACACAGCAGACAGGTGAGATGTG
Organism: Acrocephalus scirpaceus scirpaceus; assembly: GCA_910950805.1. NCBI lineage: Eukaryota > Metazoa > Chordata > Aves > Passeriformes > Sylviidae > Acrocephalus > Acrocephalus scirpaceus. Next base: position 95,542 of record CAJVGK010000065.1, read on the forward strand.
AAACGTGTGTGCCTAAAGGTCTTTGAATTCACAGGTCTCAAAGAGAGCTTTGGGGCACACAGATGGACAGAGCTGCTCCTGCTCACACCTCTGTCCAAAGGGGGGGAACACACCCTGCTGCAGCTGCTTGGGTTGGTCTCTGCAGGTCCAGGTGGATGCCCAACCTGCTCTTCACAGCCTGCTCCCTTGCCCTGCCTCTCTGCCAAGTGCAAGGGGCCTCAAGGACTGAAAGGACCACAGAGAGCCAAAGGGAGACACTTGCACCTACCTCACTGGGAGCTCCTTGGAATGCACTTTCCTTGAGAAGCAAGCCCCTTTCCCCCAAAGGCGTTTCCCCAAATGTGAAGCTTTCCTGGGGAACGCACTCTTAAAAAAAGACGGGCAAGGCTGAATTACTTCTGGTCCTTTCAGGACAGGCACTCCAGCTCTCGCTCGTATTCCCCCAAGTGTGTTCCCAGCTGGAGGTCCAGACGTGCAGCCCCAGGCCCTCTACAAACACAAGCTGCCCGCTGCCTCCTCACCTGCCTCAAGTCTTGCCTGCGGTCGCGGCAGCAAAACCGGGCTGTTCCAAGCCAGAGACCAGAGCCCTGCTCCCACAGGACACTCTTGCCAGCACCTTCCAGGACTCTCTGCTGTGCACATAGCACTTCTCATGCTTGCTCTCAACAGCCTTTGGAACACAGAGCACAACCTGGCTGGCGCTGCCATCAGCACAGCCCAAACACAGGCGGAGGCAGGAGAAGCAGGGGCTGGTTTGCGGCCATGCCCAAGAGAGACTGGAAGGGTGTCCTCCCTCTGGTCTCCCTTGGTGTTGGCTTTTTGACTGGCTCTGAGGCAGGGGCTGCGATTCCTTAGCTGTGGAGACCACAACTCCACCTGGGATCCTGGCAATGCCCTACAGCGCTCAGGGCACTGGCACAATTGTGTGTCCGAGTCTTGGCCACCGTGCTGCTGCTTCATTTGCCCTTAGGAACACCCAAAGCTCCCTGTGAAGCCCTGATGGCCTCTGGTTCTGCCCTCTTCTATACCCTGTGCAGGGATGGAGCACCCAGTTGCTCCCAGTTGTCCCCAACATGGTCCCAGTTGTTCCAAGTGTTGTTCCCTGCAGTATCATTCCAGACACTCCCAGTATATCCCAGTTGCCCCCAGCATGCTCATTCCCAGCTACCTCAGGGTCCCCAGAATGGTTCCAGTTGCCCCCAGCATGATCTCCCTCATTCCCCGTATATCCCAGTTACCTCCAGAACACCCCAGTCATTCCCAGTCACTCCCAGTAGCCCTCAGTGTGGTCCCAGTCCCTCCCAGTATTTCCATGTCCATGCTCCAAGTGCTGCTCCCAGCCCTGATCTGTGGGGATGGGAATGTCCCGCTCCCTTCCCAGGGCAGGGTCACACCTGAGCCAGGTGTGCAGGGCAGGACCTTGCCCTGAGCCCAAGCCCTGTCCCACCTGCAGGATCTGCTTCCCCCTGGGGCTCTTCCTGCTGCGGCCCCAAGCCCAGCTTGGTGCTGAACAAAGGGGCTGGGGCGGGGTCATCCCCTGGCGGGGGCTGCGCACCCCCTCTGCCCCCTCCCCAAATTCCCTCCTGGGGGCAGCAGGAGCTGGGGCAGGAGCCCTGTGGGGAGGGAAAAGGGGGTGACACTGGCATGGAGGGTCACACACTGTCTGAGGGGGGCACAAACAGCCCTGGGGACCCCCCTCACCTTCTCCTGCAGCACCAGGAGGAGGAACCCAAACATGGAGCCCCCAAACACCGGCAGCATCTTTGGGGCCGGGTCTGGTGGCAGCTTTGGGAGTCTGTGGGGGGGCCAAAACTGCCCCCAAACCTCCTCCCAACCCCACAGCCACTCCCAGATCCCTCAACTAAGACCCAAAGCTCCTGCCTAGAACAGCTCCAGCCACTCCCTGCAACAGAAATTACCCCAAAACCCACAAAACCCCCTTCCCTTCTCCCCCAATCCTCACCCAAACTCTGTCCATGCCACACAGTCTTGCCAGGACCCCAAAACTACCTTGCAATCTCCCCCAGAAGGCCCCCAAATTCCCTCCCAGCACCACAAATGCCTCCAGGAGCCACAAAAGCCTCTCTCAGTCCCTCCAGGAGTCCATAAAACCTCTCCCAGCCCCCCACAGCACTGACCAGGAGAGGCTGGTGCACAGGAACATCCACAGCCAGGAGCAGCTCGGGCACTTCAGCAGCGACTTGGGCACTTTGGGGGGGACATCCTGGATGGGGAGACCCAGGCCAGGGACTGGGACAGACAACTGGAATTCCTGGAGAACACACAGACTCAGGTGGACACATTCTGCTGAAAAACTACGAGATCATGGCCATGTCCCTTGGCTTGGGTGGTCTCAGAACCACTAATGCCCCCCTGAGTATTCCCCTGAACACCAAATTTGACACTCAAGTGCCAGTGAAATGATTCAGCTTTTGATCTCTTTGCTTCATTTCTTTATTTTTACCCCAGTTATGGGTGTTTTGATGGGCTAAACATGGAAATTTTTCGGGTGGGAAAAGATCTCCAAGATCACCCAGCATTGCTTGATGCCACATGAAGAAAAGCCCGACAGGGCAGATGAGATTTTTGGGGTGTGAAGTCAACAAATCAGCTTTTCCCAATTAATTTCCAATGTTGATCAAAGTCTTGATGGATGTTCCTGTCCCAGCATTCATCCAGGTGCCTGTGCGGGTCCAGGAGGACGTGGAGACCTCCAGCCAGGTGTCTTCCCAACCTGGATCACAGGGAATGTGGGTCACCAGGGCTCTGCCCAACCTGGGTCCTCCAGTGGGGAATGGAGTTGGAGCAGAGCACGAAGCTCTTCCCACAGTTGGGGCACTTGCAGGGCTTCCCTTACTGGTGCCTCTGTTGGTGTTGGGTCAAGTGAGAGCTCCTGGAAAAGCTCTTCCCACACTGGAGACACTCGTAGGGCCTCTCCCCAGTGTGGATGCGCCGGTGCCTGACGAGGGTGGAGTTGTGCTTGAAGCCCTTCCCGCAGTCAGGGCAGCAGAAGGAAATTAAGGAGAGGATGTTCCAGAAAGAGGCTGTGGACATTGCGGCTGAAAGCAGGAATGGAGAGTGTAGCACTAAGAAGGTTTCCTTAGTGCACATAACTGCACTTCCATGATGAGGACAAAACTTGCCTAAGCTGAACATTCAATCTCAAACCCATCCAATTTTAGGCGGGAATGACAGGAAAAGCACTTCACTCCCTGCATGCATTAATGGGTGCTGGAGTGCAGAGTGCACCCTGTGAACTCCCAGGGATTGGAGGCTGCACTGCAGGCTTCCAGGAAACACTTGCCAGGCACAGCAGAGGTTGTACATCTGTTCAAACTCATGGCAACTGCAGAGGATTCTTTCCAAGTCTCACTCCATCCCATTGCATGGGCACTGCTCCTGCCAGCGTGTAGAGGTCAGGAACAGGGACAATGCAGGTGACAGGGACGCTGGGCAAGCAGTGAGTGCTGTGCCAGCACGGCCAGAATGGTGCAAGAGGCAGCGCCAAACAGGCTGAGGCACCCAGAGCAACCCCTCTGTGCAGGCCTCGGGGTGAGCACACAGCTTCAAGAACGTCATGTGCTCATCCCACAGAGCCTTCTCTGCAGCTCTGGGGTAACCCTGTCAGCTTCCTGCTGGATTGGAGAGCAGAAAGAGAAATTGTTTTCTCCTTTTGCCCATCTCAGCTACACAGAGGGGAGGGTGGGAGGCCATCTCTCCATCTGTGCAGGTGTTCAAGCTAAGCCAGTCAGTCTGCAGGGTTTTCATGGAAATAAACCAGAAACAAGAACTACAACCAACAGGAAAAACCCACACCATATCTGCATTCCAAACCCCAATTTTAAGACACCTGAGCCTCAGCCATGCCCAGCTCTGCCTGGGGGCAGGGCCAACTGCTGAGATAGGGGCATGGCTTGGGCAGAAAGGGGCGGGGCTTCACAACATATGGCATGGTGGGGCATGGCTAA
>CAJVGK010000066.1:0-97910 GCA_910950805.1 Acrocephalus scirpaceus scirpaceus
CCGCCACCACCGCCAGGGGGGCGCCCATCCCCGGGCCTGCCAAAAACAGGGTCTGTCACCCCAAAAAATCCCCAAATCCCCCCTGAGAGAGAATGGAACTGTCCGGGACACGGCCGCCACCACCGCCACGGGGGCGCCCATGCCAGAGCCTGAGAAAAAACACAAAAACAACCCAAAATCATCAAAAATCCCCCCTGAGAGAGAATGGAACAGTCCGGGACACCCCAAATACCTCAGGGGAGAACCCATGCCCAGGAGTGACGAAAAACCCCCCAAAAACCCCAAAAATCCCCCTCTGAGAGAGAATGGGACAGTCCGGGACACTCCAAAAATTCTCAGGGGGCGCCCATGCCCAGGACTGACCAAAAACCTCAAAAAACCCCAAATGCCCCCCTGAGAGAGAATGGGACTGTCCGGGATACCCCAAATACTCTCAGGGGGGAGCCCATGCCTGGGCCTGACCCAAAAAACCACAAAAAACCCCAAAAATCCCTCAAATCCCCCCTGAGAGTGAATGGAACGGTCTGGGACACCCCAAATACACCCAGGGGGAGCCCATGCCCAGGTCTGACTGAAAACACCACAAAAAACCCCAAAAATCCCTCAAATCCCCCCCTGAGAGAGAGTGGGACAGTCCGGGATACCCCAAATACTCTCAGGGGGGAACCCATGGCCAGGAGTGACTAAAAACCCCAAAAAACCCCAAAAAAAACCCTGAGAGAGAATGGAACTGTCCAGAACACCCCCAGGGGCGCCCATGCCCGGGCCTGACCCAAAACCCCAGAACCCCCCCTGAGAGAGAGTGGGATCGTCCGGAACCCCCCAAAATCCCCACAGGAACGCCCCAAAAACCCCAAATCCCCCCAGGACCCCCAAACCCTCCCTGGGTCCCCCTGTGCACACCCAGAGGAGTTTGGGGTGGATATGGGGGGTTTTGGGGGTCTTTGGGGCGTTTGGGGTGAATTTGGGGTGGGTTTGGGGGTCTGGGGGGGCTTTGGGGTGGATTTGGGGTGGGTTTTGGGGTCTGGGGTTTTTGGAGGGTCCCTTGGCCGTTTGGGGTGGGTTTGGGGGCTCCGTGGGACTCTATGGGATCTTTGGGGTCCATAAGGGATCTATGGGATCTATAGGACATCTATGGGGTCTGTGGGGTCTATAGGAGCTCTATGGGATCTATGGGGTCTGTGGGGTCTATAGGGGATCTGTGGGGGTCTATGGTGTCCATAGAAGCTCTATAGGGTCTGTGGGGCTCTATGGGATCTCTGGTGTCCATAGAGGCTCTGTGGGGTCTATAGGGTCTCTAGGGGGTCTGTGGGGCTCTATGGGATCTATAGGGTCTATAGGGGATCTATGGGGGTCTATGGGGTCTGTGAGGTCCATAGGGACTCTATGGGATCTATAGGGGACCTATGGTGTCCATAAGGGCTCTATGGGGTCTACAGGGTCTCTATAGGGTCTGTGGGGCTCCATGGGATCTATAGGGTCTATAGGGGATCCATGGGGGTCTGTGGGATGTGTGAGGTCCATAGGGGCTCTATGGTGTCTATAGGGTCTCTATAGGGTCTGTGGGGCTCTATAGGATCTATAGGGGATCTATGGGGTCTATGGTGTCCATAGGGTCTCTATGGGACCTACAGATTCTATAGGGGCTCTATAGGATCTATGGGGTCCATAGGGGCTCTGTGGTGTCCATAGGGTCTCTATGGGACCTACAGATTCTATAGGGGCTGTATAGGATCTATGGGGTCCATAGGGGCTCTGTGGTGTCTATAGGGTCTCTATAGGGTCTGAGGGGCTCTGTGCGATCTACAGATTCTATAGGTGATCTATGGGATCAATAGGGTCTATAGTGGCTCTGTGGGGACCTATGGGGTCTGTGGGTTTCCCCGGCCGTTCCCGGTGTCCCTGGCCGGTATTCCCGGTGTTCCCCGTTCCCGCCGTTACCTTTGGTGAACGCCACCCCGTCGAGCTCCCGGGGCTCCACGCCCGCCTCGCGCAGCGCGTCCCGGACCAGCCCCAGCACCGCCGCCCGGTGGTGCCGCCCGGTGGGGCCGGGGGCGAACCCTGCGGGGCGGAGGGGTCAGCGGGACCGGGGGAGGGCACCGGGAGAGGGGGAGGGGGGTACCGGGAAAAGGGGGAAGTGACGTCACCGTGTCCCGGCGGCGTGACGTAGGTGGCGCGGCTGTTGCTGAGGACGGCGCCGTCCCGCACCACCCCCGCGCCCACCTTGTTGGCGGAGCCCTCCAGGCCCAGCACGGTCGGCATGACGTCACGCCCGGTGTCCCCCCGGTGTCTCCCGGTGTCCCCTCAGTGACGTCACGCCGCCCGCCGTTCTCCTCCCGCCGCTTTTTCTCCCTCCGCGCCGCTACGTCACTTCCGCTGCACCGCCCCTTCCGCCTCCTCCTCAGGAGCGTTTCCGGTTCCCGTCACGCCCCCTCCCCATTCATCCCTCCCCTGGCGCTTCCCGCGCGCGCGGAGCCGCTCGAGCCGCCGCTCCCCCCCGACCCCGGCCGCTGATTGGTCCCGCGCGCCGCCGCCGCGGCCGCTGATTGGCCCCGCGTGTCTGAGGTACGGCAGGCTCTGATTGGTCGGGCCGGCTGAGGTACGGCCGGCTCTGATTGGTCCCGCGTGCTGAGGTACGGCAGGCTCTGATTGGTCCCGAGTGCTGAGGTACGGCGGACTCTGATTGGTCCCGAGTGCTGAGGTACGGCGGGCTCTGATTGGTCCCGAGTACTGAGGTACGGCGGGCTCTGATTGGGTGGGGGGGGGGGATGCTCGTGGGGGGGGCGGGTTTTACCGGCAGAGCGGTCGGCGCTGATTGGTCGCGGCGGGAGGTGATGCACAGCCGGTGGGCGTGCGGAGCGGAGCGGGGCAGGTTTAACCGAGGGCACCGAGCGCGGTTCGGCCCCGGTCTCGATCCCGGTTCGGCCCCCAGCGCCGCACGTGGCGGCGGCGGGCGCTGATTGGCTGAGCCGCAGCGTGGTTGGGGAGGATTACGCCCTCTGATTGGCCGAGCCGCAGCGTGGTGGGTGGGGGGGGAACACGCGCTCTGATTGGCCGAGCCGCGGCGGGGAGGCGGGAATTAAGGGCACGGCGCGCTCTGATTGGCTCGCTCTGACGGCGGCCTCGTTCCCCATGCGCAGGGGCGGTGTCCGAGGGGGCGTGTCCAGCGCGCTGTGGGCGGGGCCAGCGCCATGCCGAAGCGCGGGAAGAAGAAGGAGGAGAGCGGCAGCGGGGATGAGGCGGGTGAGTGACCAGTATGGACCAGTATAGACCAGTATGGATCAGTCCTGACCATCTGGACCAGTACGGACCAGTACAGACCAGTATAAAACTTCTCACCCCAGTACAGCCCAGTCCACCCCTCCCAGTTCTCCCAGTAACCCCGTGCCCCCCGCAGGCCCCGGCCCCGCCAAGGCGCCCAAGGCGGGCCCGGCCCCGCTGTATCAGGACCCGCCCACCCGCGAGGCCACGCCCGAGGGGCGGCGCTGGACGCTGAAGGTGACGTCATGGAACGTGGACGGGCTGCGCGCGTGGGTGCGCAAGGGCGGGGCACAGGTCAGTGGGCGGGGCTTGTGTGGGGGTGGGAGGGACTTGTGGGGATGGGGAGGGCTTGTGGGGATGGGCGGGGATTGTGAGGATGGGGAGGGGCTTGGTAAAGTGGGAGGGGCTTGGTGAAGTGGGCGGGGCCAAGCACAGGTTCAGGGGGGGCTCACAGGGGAGCTGGGTTAAACATAAAATTGTAAGAGTTCCTTAAATGAAAATTTATAAATTATTATAATTACTATTGAAAAATTAGTTATTATTAATAACTATTAAATATTATAATTATTATTACATATTCATTAATATTCAATATTGATAGATATGAAATAATTATATAAATACTGCTATTTCTATTTATTAATACAAGCTTCAAAAATTCAGTTTTAAATTAATGTATAATATATATTTATTTATTAATGACCTAAATAGTTGTAAGTAATATTTAACTTATAATTAAATGTAATATTTAATTTTTAATACACTTATTTATTAATGATTTAAGTAGTTAAAAGTAATACTTCAATTACAATCCAATGTAATATTTAATTTATAATACACTTATTTATTAATAATTTAAATAGTTAAAAGAAATATTTCATTTATAATCAAAAGTAATATTTAATTTATAGGACATGTATTAATAATTTAGGTAGTTAAAAGTAATATTTAACTTATAACCAAATGTAATATTTAATTTACAATACACTTATGCATTAATAATTTAAATAGTTAAAAGTTATATTTCATTTATAATCAAAAGTAATATTTAGTTTATAATACACTTATTTATTAATGACTTAAATAGGTAAAAGTAATATTTAACTTCTAATCAAAAGTAATATTTAATTTATAATATACATATTTATTAGTAATTCAAATAGTTAAAAGTAATAGTTAACTTAAAATAAAAAGTTATATTTAATTTATAGTACACTTATTTGTTAATAATTTTATATTAACAGTTTAATATTAATAATTAAATAGCTATAAGCAATATTAACTTATAATCAAAAGTAATATTTAATTTATAATACACTTAATTATTAATAACTTATTAAAAATAACTAATAATTTAGAGGTTATTTATTGTTTAGGGGTAAATCCAATTAAGGGGTTCCCAGCACAATTCCACGCCCCCCTATCCCAGTTTGGGGTCCCCCTATCCCAGTTTATCCCAGTTTATCCCAGTTTGGGGGTTCCCAATCCCGGTTTATCCCCATTTCAGGGTTTGGGGGTTCCCAGTTTATCCCAGTTTAACCAGTTTGGGGGTTCCCAATGCCATTTTACCCAGTTTGGGGGTTTGGGGATTCCCAGTTTATCCCAGTTTAACCAGTTTAACCCGCAGTGGGTGCAGGAGGAGGCCCCGGACGTGCTGTGCCTCCAGGAGACCAAGTGCCCCATTTGGGGTTATCCCAGTTTATCCCAGTTTGGGGGTTCCCAATCCCATTTTACCCAGTTTGGGGGTTCCCAGTTTATCCCAGTTTAACCAGTTTGGGGTTCAGTGGGTGCAGGAGGAGGCCCCGGACGTGCTGTGCCTGCAGGAGACCAAGTGCGCCGTGTCGGCCGTGCCGCCCGAGGTCCGGGCCCTGCCGGGGCTGCCCCACCAGTTCTGGTCCAGCGCCAAGGACCGGCCGGGCTACAGCGGGGTGGGGCTGCTGGCCAAGAGCGAGCCGCTCAACGTCACCTACGGCATCGGTGAGAGCCAAAATTGACCCAAAATTGACCCAAAATACAGCGGGGTGGGGCTGCTGGCCAAGAGCGAGCCACTCAACGTCACCTACGGCATCGGTGAGAGCCAAAATGGGCCAAAATTGACCCAAAATTGACCCAAAATACAGCGGGGTGGGGCTGCTGGCCAAGAGCGAGCCGCTCAACGTCACCTACGGCATCGGTGAGAGCCAAAATTGACCCAAAATTGACCCAAAATTGACCCAAAATTGACCCAAAATACAGCGGGGTGGGGCTGCTGGCCAAGAGCGAGCCACTCAACGTCACCTACGGCATCGGTGAGAGCCAAAACGGGCCAAAATTGACCCAAAATACAGCGGGGTGGGGCTGCTGGCCAAGAGCGAGCCACTCAACGTCACCTACGGCATCGGTGAGAGCCAAAATTGACCCAAAATTCACCCAAAATTCACCCAAAACTGACCCAAAATACAGCGGGGTGGGGCTGCTGGCCAAGAGCGAGCCGCTCAACGTCACCTACGGCATCAATGAGAGCCAGAACGACACCAAAATGGGCACAAATTGACCCAAAACTGACCCAAATTGGCCCAAAATGACTCAGAGTCCATTGAGCCCGAATCACCTCAAAATCGCCCCAAAACTGCCCCAACAACTGCCCCAAAATGGCCCCAAAACGACTCCAAGTCCATCGAGCCCAAAGCACCTCAAAATGGCCCCAAACTGCCCCAAAAAATGCCCCAGAATGGCCCCAAAATCGTCCCAAAACTGCCCCAAACCACCCCAAGTCAATTGACCCCAAATCACCTCAAAAGTGCCCCAAAACCACCCCAAATTACCCCAAACTGCCCCAAACCAACCCCAAGTCCATTGACCCCAAAACACCTCAAACCTGCCCCAGCTCATTCCCAGTCCCTCCCAGTCCCTCCCAGTTCATTCCCAGTCCCTCCCAATCCCCTCCCAGTTCCTCCCAGTGCTTCCTGTTCACTCCCAGTTGCCCCCAGTCACTCCCAATCTCCTCCCAGTCTCTCCAAATCCCCTCCCAGTCCCTCCCAGTTGCCCCCAGTCACTCCCAATCCACTCCCAGTCCCTCCAAATCGAGTCCCAGTCTCTCCCAGTCCTTCCAGCTCATTCCCAGTTCCTCCCAATCCCCTCCTAATCCCCTCCCAGTCCCTCCAAATTCCCTCCCAGTCTTTCCCAGTCTTTCCAGCTCATTCCAAATCCTTCCCAGTCCCTCCCAGTCCCTTGCAATCCCCATCCCAGTCTCTCCCAGTCCCTCCCAATTCCCTCCTGGTTCCTCCAAATTCTCTCCTAATCCACTCTCAGTCACTCCCAGTCATTCCCAATCCCCTCCCAGTTGCTCCCAGTCCCTCCCAGTCCCCTCCCAGCCTCTCAAGTCACTCTCAGTCCCTCCCAGTCCCCTCCTAGTCCCTTCTAATCTCTTCCCAGTCTCTCCCAGTCCATCCCAGTTCCTCCCAGTCCCTCCCAATCCCCTCCCAGTCCCTCCCAGTCCCTCCCAGTCACTCCCAATCCCCTCCCAGTCACTCCCAGTCCCTCTAAATCTCCTCCCAGTCACTCCCAGTCCTTCCAGCTCATTCCCAGTCCCTCCCAATCCCCTCCCAGTCCCCCCCAGTGCCCCCCACTCACCCCCCCTCCCCTCCCTTCCCCACAGGTGACCCCGAGCACGACGTGGACGGCCGGGTGGTGACGGCCGAGTTCCCCTCGCTGTTCGTGGTCTGCGCCTACGTCCCCAACGCCGGGCGGGGCCTGGTGCGCCTGGAGCCGCGGCTGCGCTTCGACGCCGCCTTCCTGAGCTTCCTGCGGCGCCTGGACGGGCAGAAACCCGTCCTGCTCTGCGGGGACCTCAACGTGGCCCACCAGGAGATCGACCTGTGCCACCCCCGCGTCAACCGCTCCAACCCGGGCTTCACGCCGCAGGAGCGCGAGGGCTTCACCCGCCTGCTGGACGCGGGGTTCGTGGATTCCTTCCGCCACCTCTACCCCGAGGCCAAGGGGGCTTTCACCTTCTGGACCTACCTGGGAGGGGCGCGGGAGAGGAACGTGGGCTGGCGGCTCGACTACGCCGTGCTGTCCCAGCGGCTGCTGGGGGCGCTGTGCGACTGCAAGATCCGCAACGCCGTGGCGGGCAGCGACCACTGCCCCATCACCGCGCTGCTGGCCGTCTGAGGAGGGCCGGAACCGGCCACAAATTGATCAAAAATTTCCTCGATTTGCTCGAAAATGGGTCAAAGTTGGTGCCGTCGCGGTCAAAATGGCGTCACGCGATTTTAATTGGATGTTTGTTGGCCCAAAACTGCCCAAAATTGGCTTGGGTTGGGTTGGGACAAAGCCATCTTGAAATCAGCCCAAAATTACTTAAAAATTTGCTTGATTTACTCAGAAATGGGTCAAAGGTGGCGCCATTGTGGCCAAAATGGCGTCACACGGTTTTAATTGGATGTTTGTAGGCCCAAATTGGCTCAAAATTGACCAAAATAATGTTGGAACCAGTCAAAGTTCAGTTGGGTTGGGTTGGATCAAAGCCATTTGAAATCACTCCAGAAATTGCTCAAAAATTTGCTCAATTCGCTCGAAAATGGGTCAAAGTTAGATCGTTGTGGGCAAAATGGCGTCACACGATTTTAATTGGATGTTTGTTGGCCTAAAATAAGCTTGGAATCAGTCAAAATTCAACTGGATTGGGTTGGGTCCAAACTGTTTCCAAAACAGCTCAAAATTTGCACAATTTGCTCAAAAATGGTTCAAAGTGGGATTGGGTGGCGCCATTGCGGCCAAAATGGCGTCACGCGATTTTATTTTGATACTTGATGGCCCAAGTTGGCCCAAGATAGGTTTGGGTTGGGTTGGGACAAAGCCATCTTGAAATCGGCCCAAAATTCCTTAAAAGTTTGCTCAATTTACTCGAAAATGGGTCAAGGTTGGCGCCATCACAGCCAAAATGGCGTCACGCGATTTTAATTGGATGTTTGTTGGCCCAAAATATATTTGCATTGGGTTGGGCCAAAACTGTCTCAAAATGGGCCCAAAATTGCTCAAAAAATTGCTCAATTCTATCAAAAATGGTTCAAAATCAGATTTGGTGGTGCCATCGTGGCCAAAATGGCGTCACGTGATTTAAATTGGATGTTTGTTGGCCCAAATTGGCTCAAAATATATTTGCATTGGGTTGGGCCAAAACCATCTTGAAATCGGCCCAAAATTCCTTAAAAATTTGCTCAATTTACTCGAAAATGGGTCAAAGTTGGCGCCATTGTGGCCAAAATGGTGTCACATGATTCAATTGGATGTTTGTTGGCCCAAATTGGCCCAAAACTGCTCAAAATAATGTTGGAATGAGTCAAAGTTGAGCCAGGTCTGGTTGGGCCAAAACCGCCTTGAAATCGGCCCAAAATTGGAATAAATTCCCTCAAAATGACTCAAATTTGGGGGTTGATGACATCATCAAGGCCGAGACAGAATCACCCACTCTTGATCTAAAATCTCCCAAAGCTGACTCAAAATTGGCCTCTGATGACGTCATCAATGCCAAGGTTGCCTCACCCGCCTTGACCTGGCCGGAAATCGCCTCAAATGACCCAAACCCACCCAGAATTATGTTCCGATGATGTCATCAACACCAAGATGGCGTCCGGCTCTGGATTTTTACCCAAATCCCCCCAAATCGGCCCCAAATTTGGGCCTCTCAGGTGCTGCTGTCGACACAAAACTCCCCCCAAAAACCCCTCCCCCACCCCTCAGGCCCCTCCCCCTTTGCCCCGCCCCCTCAGGGACCTCCCCCTCCCCCCGTTTTATTTTAATAAAGGTGAATTTTGGGGTGAAACCTCCCGAGTTTGGCTTTATTTACATCGACCACGCCCACGGTGGGCGTGGCCGTCCAATAAATAGTGCTGTACAAGGGGGGCGGGGCTTATGTACAAAGGGGGCGGGGCCCGAGGCATGCGGGAGGGGGCGGGGCCATGCTGGGGTGAATTGTCCATTGGTGATGACGTCATCGCCACCGTGCGGCCACGCCCGTGGGTGTGTCCCGTGATGAAGGGGCGTGTCCCACGGGGCGGGGGGCGTATCCCGGGTGAGGGGGCGTGGTCAGGCGCGCGGGGGGAGGGGCTGGCTGACCCGCACGCAGCCCCAATAGGCCGCCCGCAGCAGACACGCCCCCGCCCCCGCCCCCAGCACCGCCCACGCCGCCGGCACCCACCGCGCCCGGCGCCACAGCCACCACGTGCCAGCCTGGGCGGGGCAGGGGGCGTGGTCAGGGCCGATGGACACACCCACAGCCACGCCCCATCCCGTCCTGATTGCTCCTTTAACCCCGCCCAATTGTGCCACACCCATTGGGCCACGCCCTCTGAACCACGTGGGTTTAGGACACGCCGACTCGAAGCCACGCCCCTCAGGATTGACCACAGGCAGCTGGGCTCCACCCCTTTAGGCCTTGCCCCTTCATGTCCCACCCCTCCTCGCATCTCATTCTATTCCAAAGCCCCACCCATTCAAGCCCCACCCATTCAAGCCCCACCCATTTAAGCCCCACCTATTTAAACCCCACCCATTCAAGCCCCACCCCTTCAAGCCCCACCCATTTAAGCCACACCCATTTAAGCCCCACCCATTTAAGCCACACCCATTTAAACCCCACCCATTTAAGCCCCCTTTTAGCCCCGCCCCTTCAAACCCTGCTGAGACTCCACCCCCAGGCACCTGAGCCCCTCCCCCTCTCTGTCCCTGCCCCCCGGCTCAGGCCCCGCCCCCCTCAGGCCCTGCCCTCACCGCCAGTCCGGCCGCAGCCCCGCCCATCAGCAGCGCCCCCAGCAGGCAGCACAGGCAGCGTCTCCGCGGGAACCGCCGGCCAATCGCGGACCTGGACGTGACAAGATGGGCGTGGTCACCTCCACCCTGACCACACCCATACCGGCAGGGGCGTGGTCACCGTAACCACGTCCCCAAAGGGGCGGGGCCTCACTTACACTTTGCGGCAATGGGGGCAGCGAGCCAGGGAGCGGTCAGGGAGCTCCGCCCACTGCAACGGAAAGGGGCGTGGTCACAGAGGGGCGTATTCAATGGGGTGGGCGGGGTCGGAAGGGGTGGGGCTCACCAGGAAGGGCCCCCCACAGTGGGCGCAGGCCACGCGCACGCCCCCGGGGGGCGGGTCCGGGCTGGGCGCCCCCGTCTGCACCGGGCCCAGGTTGATGATCCTCTTACTGGGGGGAACTGGTTAGACTGGGAGGGCGCTGGGGCGGGCGGGGGAACCCCCCGGTGCTCCCAGTTTGGAATAGGGATCCCACAGTGTTCTCCCCAGTGCTCCCAGTATGACCCAGAGTTCCCAGTATGACCGACTGACTGCTCCCTGTACAGCCCAATGATGCCCAGTGCTCCCAGTATGGCCCCCTGACCACTCCCAGTATGGCCCAGTGACTGCTCCCAGTGCTCCCAGTACGGCCCAGTGATTCCCAGTGCTCCCAGTATGGCCCAGCAACCTTGGAAGTGCTCCCAGTATAGCTCAGTGCTCCCAGTATGGCCCAGTGACTGCTCCCAGTATGGCCCAATGATTCCCAGTGCTCCCAGTATGGCCCAATGACCACTCCCAGTGTTCCGAGCATGGCCCAGTGACAACTCCCAGCATGGCCCAGTATTCCCAGTATGGCCCAGTGACAGCTCCCAGTGCTCCCACTATGGCCCAATGATGCCCAGTGCTCCCAGTATGGCCCAGTGCTCCCAGTATGGCCCAATGACCTCTCCCAGTCCCTCCCAATATCCCCAAACACTGTCCCAGTTCCCTTCCACTCCATCCCAGTCCTCCCAGTCCATCCCAGTCCCCGCCAATCTCCCCTCAGTCCATCCCAGTCCATCTCAATCCACTCCCAGTCCCCTCCCAGCCCCTCCCTGTCCCCCCCAGTGCCCCCCAGCCCCCTCCCAGTCTGACCAGTACGGCCGGGGGCAGGCGATGCGCTGGGCCGAGGCCCGGCACACCAGCAGGCAGTTGCACGGACACCTCACGTATTTCTTCCCGCCAGGGGCCGTCCGGATTGGCTGCCGCCGCAGAGGGGGTGGGGCCTCAGGGGACACGCCCTCCGACCCCACCCACCCCGGTGGCAACCCCTAAGCCACGTCCCCTTTCCCTGGGACAGCCCAACCACACCCGGCTGAAACCACGCCCCTTTTAGATCCCGCCCCTTTTCCCTGGGACAGCCCCCACCACACCCGGCTGAAACCACGCCCCTTTTAGATCCCGCCCCTTTTCCCTGGGACAGCCCCCACCACACCCAGATGAAACCACGCCCCTTTAGGCCACGCTCCTTCCCTCAGACCATGCCCACCCTTCGGACCCCGCCCCATCCTTCGGACCCTGTCTATCCTTCAGACCCCGCCCCATCCCTCAGACCCCGCCCCATCCTTCAGACCCCACCCCATCCTTCAGGCAACGCCCCTGTCTCAGACGATGCCCATCCTTCAGACCCCGCCCCTTTCACACCCTCTCCCCCCAGCCCCGCCCACCCGGACCCCACCCCATTCACACCCCTCCCCTTGCAGGCCCCGCCCCTCGCAGCCCCGGCCCCTCCCCGTGGCCCCGCCCCTTACCGTGGCCTCGCCACACCCCCCGCACTTCACCACGTGCTGGTGCGTTTTGCCCTCGACGCTGATTGGCCGCTGGCACACGCGGCACGTGACCGCCGGAGGCCCCGCCCCCACCGCCTCGGGGCTGCCCAATGGCGAGTAAGGGGGCGGGGCCTCGCCTGGACCCGCCCCACCGCCGCCTGCCAATGAGAACGGGCGGGTCAGTGGCTGAGCCGCGCCCACATAAACCACGCCCCCGCCCCTCAGCGCGCTGAGCCACGCCCCTCTGCCATTACCGCCCCGCCGGGCCCCGCCCCCCCGGTAAAACGGCGCCGCTCCCGGGTGACCCCGCCCTCTCTCACCGGAGGCAGCGGCCCCGCCCGGGCCCGGCCCCGCCTCGGGCGGCAGCAGCGGCGATCGCTCCCCGTCCGCCATGACAGCGACCGCGACACGCCCCTCCCCTTCCGATTGGTCCGCCGGGGTCACGTGAGGGCGGCGCCCCCCGGCCTCGCCCCCCCGCGCGCCGCCATTGGCCCCGCCGGGTCACGTGAGGGTCCCGCGGCGTTGCCTGGCGACCCCCTCAGCCCTCCGCGCGCTCCCATTGGCCCGCCGGGACCACGTGACCCCCACCTCCCGGCGTTGCCCGGCAACGCTCGCGCCGCTCTCCGGGTCTTATTCCTCGCGCTCTCATTGGTCCTCCCGACCCACGTGATGCCCCCGCCTCTCCCGGGTTGCCGGGCAACGCCCCCGCCGCTCTTCCGGGTCCCTCCCCGCGCTCCCATTGGCCTCCGCTGCCCTCACGTGATTTCCACCCAACGCCCCCGCGTTTCCCGGCAACGCCTCGCCCCGTCCCGCCCTACGCGCTCTCCCATTGGCCGCTCTCCCCTCACGCCGCGCTCTGATTGGCGGTCTCTCCCGCCACTCCCGCCGCATCCCCCGCGGCGGTTTCCACGGCGACGCGGAGGCGGAGGGGGGGGCGAGGTCGAGGGCGGGGGGCCGAGCGCGGCCTCTGATTGGGCGAGGATCGGGGGCGCGATCGTGCGCGCTGACGTCACGGCGCGCCTCCTTATAAACGCGGTGGGCGGGGCCGGAGGCGCAGACGCGGCTCCGATGGACGTGAGGTGAGGGGGGTCCCGGGGAGGAATTTCGGGGGGATTTTTGTGGGGGTGGGCGATGACTGACGGGCGCTGCCGTCCAATAGGAACGCGTCCCGAGGGTCTCCCACCTCCCCGCGGCCAATGAGCGCCGGGGGGCGTGGCCTGGGGGGGCTTAGGGACCCCCCCCCCTTTAATTCTCATTGATGGGGAGGGGAAGGAGCGGGGGGGGAGGGGAATTTTGGGGTTTTTTGGGGAGGATTTTGGAGATTTTGGGGATTTTTGGGGGGGTTTAAGGGCGGGGCATCGCCCGCCCCGTCCCAAGTCCGCCTGGCCCCGAGCCCGGGCCGAGGCCGCGCCGGGCCGGGAGTCAAGGTCGGGGGTGGGGGGGGGAAAGGAGGAGATGGGAGGGGGGCTGGGGGTCACTTTGGGGTCATTTCGGGGGTCCTGGGGGTCCTGGGGGTCACTCTGGGGTCATTTCGGGGGTCCTGGGGTCACTCGGGGTCACTTTGGACATCCTGGGGGTCATTCTGGGGGTCCTGGGGTCACTCTGGGGTCACTCTGGGAGTCCTGGGGGTCATTCTGAGGGACCTGGGGTCATTTCAGGGGTCCTGGGGTCACTCTGGGGTCACTTCAGGGGTCTTGGGGTCACTCCAGGTCACTCTGGGGTCATTTCGGGGGTCCTGGGGTCACTCGGGGTCACTTCGGGGGTCTTGGGGTCATTCTGAGGGTCCTGGGGGTCATTCTGGGGGTCCTGTGGTCACTCTGGGGTCATTTCGGGGGTCCTGGGGTCACTCTGGGGTCACTCTGGGGTCATTCTGGGGGTCCTGTGGTCACTCTGGGGTTATTTCAGGAGTCCTGGGGGTCATTCTGGGGTAATTTTGAGGGTCCTGGGGTCACTCAAGGGTCACCCTGGGGTCATTCCGGGGGTCCTGGGGTCACTCTGGGGTCATTTCAGGGGTCCTGGGGTCACTCTTGGGTCATTCTGGGGTCACTCTGGGGGTCCTGTGGTCACTCTGGGGTCATTTCAGGAGTCTTGGGGTCACTCTGGGGTCATTCTGAGAGTCCTGGGGTCACTCTGGGGTCATTTCAGGGCTCCTGGGGTCACTCTTGGGTCACTCTGAGGGTCCTGGGGTCACTCTGGGGTCATTCCGGGGGTCCTGGGGTCACTCTGGGGTCACTCTGGGGATCCTGGGGTCACTCTGGGGTCACTCTGGGGTCATTTCAGTGGTTGTGGGGTCATTTCAGGGGTCCTGGGGTCACTCTGAGGGTCCTGGGGGTCACTCTGGGGTCACTCTGGGGTCATTTTGGGAGTCCTGGGGTCATTTCAGGGGTTCTGGGGTCACTCTGGGGTCACTCTGGAAATTCAGGGGTCATTCTGTGGTCACTCTGGGGTCACTCTGAGGGTCCTGGGGTCACTCTGGCATCACTCCGTGGTCCTGGGGGTCACTCTGAGGTCATTCCGGGGGTCCTGGGGTCACTCTGAGAGTTTTGGGGTCACTCTGGGGTCATTCTGAGGGTCCTGGGGTCACTCTGGGGTCACTCCGGGGTCACTGTGAGGGTCCTGGGGTCACTCTGGGGGTCCTGGGGTCACTCGGGGTCACTCTGGGGTCACTCTGAGGGCCTGGGGGTCACTTTGGGGTCATTTTGGGAGTCCTGGGGTCACTCTGGGGTCATTCCAGGGGTCCTAGGGCCACTCTGGGGTCATTTCAGGGATCTGGGGGTCACTCTGGGGTCACTCTGAGTGTCCGGGGGTCACTCCGGGGTCACTCTGGGGTCATTCCAGGGCTCCTGGGGTCACTCTGGGGTCACTCTGGGGTCATTTCAGAGGTCCTGGGGGTCACTCTGAGGGTCCTGGGGTCACTCCGGGGTTATTTCAGGCATCCTGGGGGTCACTCCGGGGGTCCTGGGGTCACTCTGGGGTCACTCCGGGGTCACTCTGAGGGTCCTGGGGTCACTCTGAGTGGTCCATAGTGGTCAGTGCTAATCCATACTGGTCCATACTGGTTTTTACTGGTTCACACTGGTCCATACTGGTGCCACACTGGTCTGTACGGGTGCCATACCGATCCGTACCGGTCTGTACCGGTTCATACTGGTTCATACTGGTTCATACTGGTTTTTCCAGTTACGAGGCCTGTGCCGAGGCCGCCGCCTGGCTGTGGGCTGTACTGGTTTGTACTGGTTTATACTGGTACCATACCGGTCTATATCAGTACCATACTGCTCTGTATCAGTGTTGTACTGACACCGTACCGGTTCATACTGGTTCATACTGGTTTTTCCAGTTACAAGGCGTGCGCCGAGGCCGCCGCCTGGCTGCGGGCTGTACTGGTTTGTACTGGTTTATATTGGTACCATACCAGTCTATATCAGTACTGTACTGGTTTATATCAGTGTATATCAGTACCATACCAGTACCACACTGGTTTATACTGGTCCATGCTGGTCCCCAGTTACGAGGCCTGTGCAGAAGCAGCCGCCTGGCTGCGGGCTGTACTGGTTTGTACTGGTTTGTACTGGTACCATACCGATCTATATCAATCTATATCACTCTATATCAGTGTTATACTGACACCGTACAGGTTCATACTGGTTTATACTGGTCCATACTGGTCCCCAGTTACGAGGCCTGTGCAGAAGCAGCCGCCTGGCTGCGGGCTGTACTGGTTTGTACTGGTTTGTACTGGTTTATACTGGTTCATACTGATATTATACCTGTCTATATCAGTCTATATCAGTGTATATCAGTACCATACCAGTATCATACTGGTTTATACTGGTCCATACTGGTCCCCAGTTACGAGGCCTGTGCAGAAGCAGCCGCCTGGCTGCGGGCTGTACTGGTTTGTACTGGTTTATACTGGTACCATACCGGTCTATATCAGTACCATACTGCTCTGTATCAGTGTTATACTGACACCGTACAGGTTCATACTGGTTTATACTGGTCCATACTGGTCCCCAGTTACGAGCCCTGTGCAGAAGCAGCCGCCTGGCTGCGGGCTGTACTGGTTTGTATTGGTTTATACTGGTACCATACCGGTCTATATTGATCTATATCAGTGTATATCACTGTTATAGACACTGTACCAGTTCATACTGGTTTATACTGGTCCATACTGGTCCCCAGTTACGAGGCCTGTGCCGAGGCCGCCGCCTGGCTGCGGGCTGTACTGGTTTGTACTGGTTTGTAGTGGTTCATACTGACACCATGCCTGTATATATCAGTCTATATCAGTGTTATACTGACACCGTACCAGTTCATACTGGTTCATACTGGTCCATACTGGTCCCCAGTTACGAGGCCTGTGCAGAAGCAGCCGCCTGGCTGCGGGCTGTACTGGTTTGTACTGGTTTATACTGGTACCATATCGATCTATATTGATCTGTATCAGTGTTATACTGATACCATACCGGTTCATACTGGTTTATACTGGTCCATACTGGTCCCCAGTTACGAGGCCTGTGCAGAAGCAGCCGCCTGGCTGCGGGCGCGGCTCCCGGAGCCCCCGAGGGTGGCGCTCGTGTGCGGCTCCGGACTCGGGGCTCTGGCCCAGGAGCTCTCGGAGCCGCGGAGCTTCGACTACGCCGAGATCCCGCACTTCCCCCGCAGCACCGGTACTGGGAGGGGCTGGGAGGGACTGGGAGGGACTGGGAGGGACTGGGAGGGATTGGGAGGGACTGGGAGGGACTGGGGGGGACTGGGACGGACTGGGACAAACTGGGACAAACTGGGACAAACTGGGACAAACTGGGAGCATTGGGAGGGGGCGTTTAGGGTGGTTCAGTGAGATTTTGGGTGGGTTTGGGGATTTTTGGGGTGGTTTGGGGTGAGTTTTGGTGGTTTTGGGGATTTTGGGGGATTTTGGGGTGATTTTGGTTGATTTGGGTGGTTTTGGGGTGGTTTGGGTGGTTTTGTTTGCATTTGGGGGATTTTGGGGTGGTTTCGGGGATTTTTGGGCGGTTTTGGGGATTTTGGGAATTTCGGGCGAGGCCGGGGTCACCTGGTGCCCAGGTGGGCGTGGTGACCCCCGGCCCCGCCCCCAGTGCAGGGCCACGCCGGGCGATTGGTCGTCGGCCGCCTCGGCTCCGCCCCCTGCGCCGTCCTGCAGGGGCGGTTCCACCTCTACGAGGGGTACAGCCCCGCCCAGGTGAGCCCCGCCCACTTCCGGGACACGCCCACACACCTGGCACACACCCACACCTGAGGGACACACCCACAGCTGGGACACGCCCACACCTGGGACACGCCCACACCTGGGACACGCCCTCACCTGAGGGACACACCCACAGCTGGGACAGGCCCACACCTGGGACACGCCCTCACCTGGGACACGCCCTCACCTGGGACACACCCACAGCTGGGACACGCCCACACCTGGGACACGCCCACACCTGGGACACACCCGCAGCTGGGACACACCCACAGCTGGGACACGCCCACACCTGGGACACGCCCACAGCTCGGGGGACATGCCCCAGCCGTGGTCACTCTGTGGTCACTCTGGTCACTGTGGTCACTCAGTGGTCACTCTGGTCACTCTCTTCATTCCCTGGTCACTCTGGTCACTCACTGGTCACTCACTGGTCACTCTGGTCACTCACTGGTCACTCAATGGTCACTCACAGGTGGTGGTCCCCGTTCGGACACTGGCCCTGGCCGGAGTGCACACCCTGGTGCTGACCAACGCCGCGGGGTCACTGCGGTCACTGCAGTCACTGTGGTCACTCTGGTCACTCAGTGGTCACTCAGTGGTCACTCTGGTCACTCAGTGGTCACTCAGTGGTCACTCAGTGGTCACTCAGTGGTCACTCTGGTCACTCACTGGTCACTCACTGGTCACTCACAGGTGGTGGTCCCCGTTCGGACACTGGCCCTGGCCGGAGTGCACACCCTGGTGCTGACCAACGCCGCGGGGTCGCTGCGGTCACTGCGGTCACTGTGGTCACTCTGGTCACTCAGTGGTCACTCAGTGGTCACTCAGTGGTCACTCACTGGTCACTCTGGTCACTCAGTGGTCACTCACTGGTCACTCACTGGTCACTCTGGTCACTCAGGTGGTGGTCCCCGTTCGGACGCTGGCCCTGGCCGGAGTGCACACCCTGGTGCTGACCAACGCCGCGGGGTCACTGTGGTCACTGCGGTCAGTGTGGTCACTCACTGGTCACTCACTGGTCACTCACTGGTCACTCAGTGGTCACTCACTGGTCACTCAGTGGTCACTCAATGGTCACTCACAGGTGGTGGTCCCCGTTCGGACGCTGGCCCTGGCCGGAGTGCACACCCTGGTGCTGACCAACGCCGCGGGGTCGCTGCGGCCGGAGCTCGGCCCCGGTCACCTCTTGGTCATCCGTGACCACATCGACCTGGCCGGGCTGGCCGGACGCTCCCCATTGGTCGGGCCCAATGACGACAGGTGGGCGGGGCCGGAAGGGGCGGGGCTTAAAGGGGAAAATGGAAATATTTAGGGGGAAATTTTGGGAAAAAATGGGAATTTTGGGGGAAAATTTGGGGCATTTGGGGGGAAAAAGGGGGAATTTTGGGGGAAAATGGGAGAATTTGGGGTAAAAAAAATTTTGGGGGAAATTTTTGGGAAAAACTGGGACTTTTTGGGGAAAAAAGGAATTTTGGGGGAAATTTTGGGGCAAAAAGGGGGAATTTTGGGGGGAAAAAGGAGAATTTTTTGAGAAATTTTTGGGGAAAAAGGGAATTTTGGGGGAATAAAGGGGAATTTTGGGAGAAAAAGGGAATTGGGGGGAAAAAAAGGACTTTTTGGGGGGAAAAGGGGAATTTTGGGGGAAATAATGGACATATTGGGACAGAGGGGTGTGTTCGGGGTTAAAATCTGCATTTTAGGGATGGAAGGGACCCATTTTGGGTTAAAAACTGACACATTAGGGAAGTCGGGGCAGGTTTAGGGTTAAAATCTGCATTTTAGGGCAGATGGGGCCAATTTTGGGGTAAAATCTGCATTTTACTGGCAGACAGGGCCAATTTTGGGTTAAAAACTGACACATTGGGACACCTGGGGCGGGTTCTGGGGTTAAAATCTGCATTTTACTGGCAGATGGGACAGATTTTGGGTTAAAATCTGGTATATTTGGTAATAATGGACACATTGGGACACCTGGGGCGGGTTTGGTGTAAAATCTGATTTATTGGGGCAAACAGAGCCAATTTTGGGTTAAAATCTGCACTTTAGAAGCATAAGGGGCCAATTTTGGGTTAAAATCTGCATTTTAGGGACAGACAGGGCCCATTTTGGGTTAAAAACTGACACATTAGGGAGGCTGGGGCAGGTTTTGGATTAAAATGTGCATTTTGGGGGTAGAGGGAGCAGATTTTGGGTTAAAAACTGACTCATTGGGGCAAACAGGGCCAATTTTGGCTTGAAATCTGCGTTTTAGGGGCATCTGGGTCCAATTTTGGGGTAAAATCTGCATTTTAGGGGTAGAGGGAGTGGATTTTGGGGTAAAAACTGAGATATTGGGTAATAATGAACACATTGGGACACCTAGGGCGGGTTTGGGGTAAAATCTGCATTTTAGGGACAGAGGGGCCGATTTTGGGTTTAAACCCGACACTTTGAGGCAGACGGGACAGATTTTGGTATAAAAATCTGCACTTTAGGGGCAGGTTTGGGGTTAAAGTCTGCATTTTAGGAGTAGAGGGAGGGGGTTTTGGGTTAAAAACTGATATTTTGGGACACCTGGGGCGGGTTCGGGGTTAAATCTGCATTTTAGGTGTAGAGGGAGCAAGTTTTGGGTTAAAACCGGGCACTCTGAGGCAGCCGGGGCGGGTTTGGGGGCGGTCCCGGTTGTTCCGGTGCCGCCGGTCCCGGTGCCACCCCCGCCGTTCCCCCGCAGGTTCGGGCCGCGCTTCCCGGCCATGACGGCCGCCTACGACCCCGCGCTGCGCCGCCTGGCCCTGGCGCTCGCCCCCCGGGAGCTGCGGGCGCGCCCCGGGGTCTACGTGGGCGTGGGGGGGCCCAGCTACGAGACCCCCGCCGAGTGCCGCCTCCTCCGCCGCCTCGGCGCCGACGCCGTCGGTGAGCCCGGGGGGGCGGGCGGGGGAGGCCCCGGAGGAGTCCCAAAAAAACCCCCAAACAGCCCCAAAATAGCCCCAGATCGGCCCCGAAAGAGGGGTCCCAAAAGAGTGCCAGAGCAGCCCAAAACAGCCCCAAATCGGCCCCAAATCTGGCCCCAAATCCGGCCCAAATGGGCCCCAAATCTGGCCCCAAAATGGCCCTGAGAATCCCCAAAAGGAGGGTCCCAAATCCAGCCTTAAATGAGTCCCCAAAAAACCCCAAAACAGCCCCAAATCGTCCCTGAAAGAGTCCCCAGAGAGGGGTCAGGAAAGAGTCCGAAATCAGCCCAAAATAGCCCCAAATCCATCCCCAAATCGGCCCCAGATCAAGCCCCAAATCGGCCCCAAATCCAGCCTTAAATGAGTCCCCAAAAAACCCCAAAACAGCCCCAAATTTGCCCCAAAAAAGTCCCCAAAGAGGGGGCACAAAAGAGTCCCAAAACAGCCCAAAACAGCCCCAAATCCAGGCCCAAATTTGCCCTGAGAATCCCCAAAATGGGGTCCCAAAAGAGTCGCAAAACAGCCTGAAATAGCCCCAAAGCCAGGCCCAAAAAAACCCCAAACAGCCCCAGATTCAGCCCAAAATCCAGCCCCAAATCGGCCCCAAAAGAGTGCCAGAAAAGAGGTCCCAAAAGAGACCCAAAACAGCCCAAAACAACCCCAAATCCAGGCTCAAAACAGCTCCAAATCCAGGCCCAAAAAACCCCCAAACAGCCCCAGATCCAACCCCAAATGAGCCCCAAAACAGCCCCAAATCGGCCCTGAAAGAGTCACGAAAAAGGGGTCCCAAAAGAGTCCCCAAATAACCCCAAACAGCCCCAAATCCAGGCTCTAAACAGCCCCAAATTGGCCCCAAAAAAGTCCCCAAAAAGGGGTCCCAAAAGAGTCCCAAATCCAGGTGAATCCAGGTGTGTCCCCAGCTGTCCCCAGCTGCCCCCAGGTATCCCCAGGTGCCCCCAGGTGTCTCTCGATGTGTCCCCACCTGTCCCCAGGTATGAGCACAGTGTCGGAGGTGGCCCCACCTGTCCCCAGGTGTCCCCAGGTGTATCCAGGTGTCTCCCCAGGTGTCCCCAGGTATCCTCAGGTGTGCCCCAGGTGTACCCAGGTTTATCTAGGTGTATCCAGGTGTCCCCAGGTGTATCCAGGTGTCCCCAGGTGTGTCCCCAGCTGCCCCCAGGTGTCTCTCGATGTGTCCCCACCTGTCCCCAGGTATGAGCACGGTCTCGGAGGTGGCCCCACCTGTCCCCAGGTTTATCTAGGTGTGTCCAGGTCTATCTCAGGTGTCCCCAGGTGTCCCCAGATGTCCCCAGGTGTGTCCCCAGGTGTCCTCACCTGTCCCCACCTGTCCCCACGTGTCCCCAGGTATGAGCACAGTGTCGGAGGTGACCCCAGGTGTATCTCAGGTGTCCCCAGGTGTCTCTAGGTGTGTCCCCAGGTGTCCCCAGGTACCTCACCTGTCCCCACCTGTCCCCAGGTAGGAGCACGGTGTCGGAGGCAGCCCTACCTGTCCCCAAGGGTATCCAAGTCTATCTCAGGTGTCCCCAGGTGTGTCCCGACCTGTCCCCAGGTGTATCTCAGGTGTATCCAGGTGTATCTCAGGTGTCCCCAGGTGTCTCTAGGTGTGTCCCCAGCTGTCCCCAGGTATCTCACCTGTCCCCACCTGTCCCCACGTGTCCCCAGGTATGAGCACGGTGGCGGAGGTGACCCCAGGTGTCCCCAGGTGTCCCCAGGTGTATCTCAGGTGTCCCCAGCTGTCCCCAGGTATCTCACCTGTCCTCACCTGTCCCCACCTGTCCCCAGGTATGAGCACGGTGTCGGAGGTGACCCCAGGTGTATCTCAGGTGTCCCCAGGTGTCTCTAGGTGTGTCCCCAGCTGACCCCAGGTATCTCACCTGTCCCCACCTGTCCCCACCTGTCCCCAGGTATGAGCACGGTGTCAGAGGTGACCCCAGGTGTATCTCAGGTGTCTCTAGGTGTGTTCCCAGTTGTCCCCAGGTGTATCTCAGGTGTCCCCAGGTGTCCCCAGGTGTCCCCAGGTACCTCACCTGTCCCCACCTGTCCCCAGGTATGAGCACGGTGTCGGAGGCGGCGGCCGCGCGTCACCTGGGGCTGCGCGTGCTGGGGCTGTCGCTCATCACCAACTCCGCCCCCGCCGATGACGAAGGCGACGACGACGCCGGCGACAGCTGTGACGTCACGGCGGGAGGGGCGGGGCCCGGCGCGGCCACGCCCACGGGGCACGAGGAGGTGCTGCTGGCGGCGCAGGAGGGCGCGCGGCACCTGCGGGCGCTGCTGGTGGCGCTGGCGCCGCAGCTGGACCGGCCCGGCCCGGCCCGGGACCGCCCGGGGGCGCCGTGACGTCATCGATGGCGTGACGTCATCATAGGGGTGGCGGTGACGTCACCGAGATCGCGGGGGGGGGCGGTTCTGCTTTGTTGTCCCCGTGATTTGGGGCGGTGCCTTGGATTCCCGAGGGGATCCCCTGGAAAACCCCTGGGAATATCCTGAGGAAATCCTGTGGGAATCCACTGGGAATCCTCTGGAATTCCTGAGGGAATCTGCTGGGAATCCCCTGGGCATCCCCTGGCAATTCTGAGGGAATCCTGAGGAAATCCTGTGGGAGACCACTGGGAATACCCTGGAATTCCTGAGGGAATTTCCTGGAGTTCCTGAGGAAATCTGCTGAGAATCCCCTGGGAATCTCCTGGAAATCCCGAGGGAACTTCCTGGAAATCCTGAGGAAATCCACTGGGAATCCCCTGGGAATATCCTGGAATTCCTGAGGGAATCCTGTGGGAATTCCCTGTAAATCCCTGGGAATACTCTGGAAATCCCTGAGGGAATCCCCAGGAAAACCCCTGGGAATATCCTGGAATTCCTGAGGAAATCCTGTGGGAATCCTGTGGGAATTCCCTGGAAATCCCTGGGAATACTCTGGAAATCCCTGAGGGAATCCTCTGGGAAAACCCCTGGGAACCCCCTGGGAATCCCCTGGGAATATCCTGGAATTCCTGTGGGAATCCCCTGGGAATTCCTTTAGGAACTCCCTGTGAAATCCCCTGGAATCCCCTGGAATTCCCGAGGGAATCCCGGTGCTCTCAGCGCTTCTCTCCCGCCTTGGATTTTGCCTTAATCCCAGCGGGATTCCACGGGAATCCCCTGGGTCTGTCCCGTGCCATTCCCGGTGTTTATCCCGGGTCATTCCAGGTGTTTATCCCGTGTTTATCCCGTGTTTATCCCGTGCCATTCCGTGTTTATCCCGTGTTTATCCCGTGTTGTCTCTCCACAAATCCTGTCCTGGATTTTGCCTTAATTCCATGGAAATCCCATGGAAATCCCTGGAAATTGCGTGTCATTAATTGTCTGTCATTAATGTCATTAATTGTCTGTATTAATTGCGTGTCATTAATTGTCTGTCATTAATGTAATTAATTCTCTGTCATTAATGTCATTAATTATTCCGTGCCACTCCCGTGTTGCCCCCTCTGGATTTTTGCCTTAATTCCGTGTAAATTCCGTGTAAATCTCGTGTCATTAATTACGGTTAATTAATCCCGTGTCATTAATTCTGTGAAATTAATTCCAGTTCCAGTTAATTAATCCTGTGTCATTAATTCCAGGTCATTAATTCTGTGTCATTATTTCCATGTCATTACTGCCGTGTAATTAATTCCAGTTCATTAATTTGTGCCATTATTCCCAAGTTATTAATTCCGTGTCATTAGTTCCAGTTAATTATTCCGTGTAATTAATTCCTGTGTCATTAATTCCAGGTCATTAATTCTGTGTCATTAATCCCGTGTTGCCCCCTCTGGATTTTGCCTTAATTCTGTGGGATTAATTCCATGTGATTAATTAATTAATTGCCTTGTCGTTAATTGCACACGATCGATTAATTCCCGTGTAAGTAATTGCCTTCTGATTAATTCCATGTGATTAATTAATTCCCATGTAATTATTTCCCTTGTAGTTAATTCCATGTGATTAATTAATTCCCATGTAATTATTTCCCTTGTAATTAATTCCATGTGAATTATTAATTCCCATGTAATTAATTCTGTGTGATTAATTCCCACGTAATTATTTAATTCCATGTAATTAATTCCCGTGTAATTCATTCCATGTGATTAATTAATTCCCGTGTCATTAATTAATTCCCATGTCATTAAGTCATTCCCGTGTAATTCATTCCATGTCATTAATTAATTCCCCTGTCATTAATTAATTCCCGTGTCATTAATTAATTCCATGTCCGTCCCGTCTGTGTCTGCCCAGGGCATTAATTAGCGCCCGTTAACGAGCGGTGAACTCTCAGGGCGAGGGGCACGGTTAATTAACCCCATTGATTAATTAATCAGGCTAATTAATCCCCTCCAGTGATCATTCCGGGTTCATTAGCCTCATTCTGTTAATTATTCCAGGCGATTTAATAATAATTAATTATCCCAGGCCGTTGGCTCATCATTCCATGTTAATTAGTCCCCGTTCCTTAATTATTCCGGGTTAATTAGTCCCCATTCCTTAATTGTTCCATGCCAATTAGCCCCGGATTCCTTAATTAATCCAGATTAATTAGCCCACCCACGTAACTGTCCCAGGCCCATTAGTGCTGTTAATTAACTGCTGCAATTAATTATTTAAGGCTCCTCCATTAATTATTCGGGGTAATTAATCTCTGATGATTAATTAGCCCAGGCTGATAATTTATTCAAAACTTATCAGCCCCCTCCAGCTAATTATTAATCCTTCATTTTCCCCCCCGATTAATTAATTAATTCAGGGCTAACCACCGCCATTAATTAATTAATCAATGCTAATGGCACCTGCAATTAATTACCAAATACTAATTAATTCTCCTGATTAATTACGGAATCTGCTGCTGTCAGGGGCTTGATTAACCCCGGGGGCTTAATTAATTAATGACTGCAGGCTAATTAACCGACCCTTAATTAATCAATGGAGGTTAATTAACCGACCCTTAATCAGTGACTGGAGGTTAATTAATTAACCGACCCTTAATTAAAAAATGACTGGAGGCTAATTAATTAACCTGCCCCCCTACTTGACTACTCGGTTCTGCTTTGCGCTGTTCATTAACGAGTTAATTAATTAATTAATTAACGAACCATTCCAGCTCGTTTACATTCCAGGCGGCCCCTCCCCCCCTCTTGGACGGTTAATTATTAATTAATTAATTAAAGAGTTGAGTCATTAATGAGGGGAGGGGGCGTGGCCTTTACCGACGGTTAATGAGTGCGAGAAAAGTTGATTAAAAGTTAATTGAAGTGGAATAAAGTTGATTAAATGTTTATTAAACTGGAAAAAGTTAATTAAAAGTTTGTTAACGTAAAATAAAGTTCAATAAAAGTTTATTAAAGCAGAATAAATTTGATTAAGTGTTTATTAGACTGAAAAAAGTTGAATAGAAGTTTATTAAAGTTTATTAAAGTGGATCAAAAGTTTATTAATGTGAAATAAATTTGATTAAAAGTTTATTAACACGAAATAAAGTTGAATAAAAGTTTATTAAAGCAGAATAAATTTGATTAAAAGTTCATTAAAGCAAAATAAATTTGATTAAAAGTTTCTTAAGCTGAAAAAAGTTGATTAAAAGTTTATTAAAGTGAAATAAATTTGATTAAAAGTTTATTAAAGTGGAATAAATTTAATTAAAACTTTATTAAAGCGAAATAAATTTGATTAAAATTTGGATCGAAGTTTGTTAAGAGTCGACCAAAGTTAATTAAAACTCGGACTAAAGTTAATTAAGAGCGGGGTGGAGTTCCTGAGGGCGAGTTAATAATTAAAATAATTAAATTAATTAAAATAATTAAATTAATTAAATTAATTAAAGGGAAGCGCGCGGGGGGAGGGGGAGGGGCAGCGTCCCCCCCCCGGGGCTATTTTGGGGCCTCGCCCCTCCCCCACGCCGTGGGAACCGGGGCGGGGGCGGGGAGGGTGCGGTGGGGGAGGGGCCGCGGGGTGGGGGAGGGGCCGGGGTGGGGGAGGGGCCGCGCTCAGAGGGCGCCTCAAGGTGGCCGCAGGTTCCGACCCCGGGGCCGGGCGGGGGGAGGGGCGGCGGGGGGGGTGGGGGAGGGGCGGTGGGGGAGGGGGTCGCGACCTCTGACCTCTCCCCCCCCTCCCCCCCCCCCCCCCCCCCGAAATTCCAGGGTCATGGAGCTGCACGAGGCCGCCCCTCCCCCCGCGGAGGTCAAGGTGAGATTTTGGGGGGGGTGGGGGAGGGGCGGGGACCCCGACACCCCCTCCCCCCCCCACTACGCCCTCCCCTCCCCCACCCCGAAATTCCCGGGGGGTTCCGGGTTTGGTTTTTGGGGGGGGGGGGGAATGGGGGAAATTTGGGGGCGGGGCCGGGAAATTCGGGAATTTGGAAGGGAAATTTGGGAATTTGGGATTTGGAGGGGGAATTTGGGGGGAAATTCAGGAATTTGGGGAGAAAATTTGGGACATTTTGGGGGAAATTCGGGAATTTTGGGGAGGAAATTTGGGGAATTGGGGATTTTGGGGGGAAATTCGGGATTTTTGGGAAATTTGAGGAGGAAATTTGGGAATTTGGGGAGGGAATTTGGCAATTTCGGCATTTGGGGGGAATTTTGGAATTTGTGGATGAAATTTGGGAAATTGGGAGGGAAATTTAGGAAATTTGGGGAGGAAATCTGGGAGTTTGGGGGTTTGGGAATTTGGGGAGGGAATTCAGGGATTTGGGGCCAAATTTGGAGGTTTAGGGTGGAATTTCTGGGGAAAAAAATTTTGGGGAAAATTTTTGGGGATTTGGGGAGAAAAAATCGGGAATTTTGGGGGAAAAGGGGATTTGGGGTGGGATTTGGTGATTTGGGGGCAGAGTTTTGGGGATAGAAGGGAAATTTTGGGGATAAAAGGGAGAATTTGGGTCAGAGCCGGGAGTGAAGGGGTTAAATTTGGGATTTGGGGCATTTTCAGGCGAAATTCGGGGATTTGGGGGTGCAGATTCCAACTCCGACGGCAAAGGAGAAATTTTGGGGGATTTGGGGTAAAAAAAAGGGAATTTTGGGGGAGAAACGGAGGGGTCAGGGAGGGAAATGAGGAAATTTGGGGCAAAACTGAGGAAATTTGGGACAAAAATGAGGATTTTGGTGGTTTGGGGTAATTTTGGCTTTTTTTGTGCTTTGGGGGTAATTTTGGGGTGATTCTGATGATTGTGGGTGGGTTTTTGGTGGTTTTGGTTTTGGGGTGATTTCTGTGGGTTTTTGATGATTTTTGAGCTGATTTGGCAGTTTTTTGTGGGTTTGGGGTGATTTTGGTGATTTTTTGGGGTGATTTTAGAGATTTTGGTGTCATTTGGCAGTTTGGGGGTGGGTTTTGGGTGAATTTGGCGTTTTTTTGGATGATTTGGGGCTGATTTTGGCGGGCTTGGGGTGATTTTGGTGGGGTCTTGGCAGTTTTTGGGTGAATTTGGCGTTTTTGGATGATTTTGGGCTGATTTTGGCTGTTTCTTGGTGGTTTTGGGGTGATTTCTGTGGGGTTTGGGGTGATTTTTGTGCTGATTTTGGCAGTTTTTTATGATTTTGGGCTGGTTTTGGGTGGTTTTTGGCCGGCAGCACCTGCTGGAGACGCCCTTCGGGGCCATGCACGTTTGGGGTGATTTTGGTGAATTTTGGGCTGGTTTTGGGGCTGATTTTGGCTGTCCCTGACCCCGCAGCACCTGCTGGAGACGCCCTTCGGGGCCGTGCACGTTTGGGGTGATTTTGGGGTGATTTCGGTGGATTTTGGGGCTGATTTTGGCTGTCCCTGACCCCGCAGCACCTGCTGGAGACGCCCTTCGGGGCCATGCACGTTTGGGGTGATTTTGGTGAATTTTGGGCTGATTTTGGCTGTCCCTGACCCCGCAGCACCTGCTGGAGATGCCCTTCGGGGCCATGCACGTTTGGGGTGATTTTGGTGAATTTTGGGCTGATTTTGGCTGTCCCTGACCCCGCAGCACCTGCTGGAGATGCCCTTCGGGGCCATGCACGTTTGGGGTGATTTTGGGGTGATTTTGGGGTGATTTCGGTGGATTTTGGGGCTGATTTTGGCTGTCCCTGACCCCGCAGCACCTGCTGGAGACGCCCTTCGGGGCCATGCACGTTTGGATCTCGGGGTCCCCCCGGCCCGGCCGCCCCGCCCTGGTCACCTTCCCGGACGTGGGCCACACCCGTGAGTCCCCTCCCCCACCCTCCCCGCCCCCCCCGCCCCTCCCCCGCCCCGCTGAGGCCGCCCCTCCCCCCGCAGACCGGACGTGCTTCTCGGAGCTCTTCGGGCACGAGGAAATGGCCGAGATCGCGCGGAGCTTCCACCTGGTGCACCTGGAGCCGCCCGGCATGGAGGAGGGGGCGCCGCCCTACCCACCCGGGTAACGCCCACCGCCCCAGAGCCACGCCCACAAACAGCCACAGCCCCCTAAACCCGCCCGGGTAACGCCCACCGCCCCAGAGCCACGCCCACAAACTGCCTCGCCCCCCCAAATCCGCCCGGGTAACGCCCACCGCCCCAGAGCCACGCCCACAAACTGCCTCGCCCCCCCAAATCCGCCCGGGTAACGCCCACCGCCCCAGAGCCACGCCCACAAACTGCCTCGCCCCCCCAAACCTGCCCGGGTAACGCCCTCCGCCCCAGAGCCACGCCCACAAACAGCCACAGCCCCCTAAACCCGCCCGGGTAACGCCCACCGCCCCAGAGCCACGCCCACAAACAGTCACACCTCCCCAAACCCGCCCGGGTAACGCCCACTGCCCCAAAGCCACGCCCATAAACAGTCACACCTCCCCAAACCTGCCCGGGTAACGCCCTCCGCCCCAAAGCCACGCCCACAAACAGCCACAGCCCCCTAAACCCGCCCGGGTAACGCCCACTGCCCCAAAGCCACGCCCACAAACTGCCTCGCCCCCCCCAAACCCGCCCGGGTAACGCCCACCGCCCCAGAGCCACGCCCACAAACAGCCACACCCCCCAAACCTGCCCGGGTAACGCCCACCGACCCCAAAGTCACGGCCCCCCAAAACCCGCCCAGGTAACGCCCACTGACACGCCCTCAGAGCCACGCCCACAATTCTGCCCAGGTAACGCCACCGCCCCAAACCGCCACGCCCCCAAACCCGCCCGGGTAACGACCACTGACACGCCCTCAGAGCCACGCCCCCCACCCAGGTAACGCCCACTGACCCCAAAGCCACGCCCCCAAAATGCCCCACACCCCCCTGACCTTGACTGACCCCCGAGTGACCTCTTGACCCCTGACTGACCCTGAGTGACCCCACTGACCCCTGAGTGACCCCTGAGTGACCCCTGAGTGACCCTGACTGACCCTGACTGACCCCACTGACCCCTGACTGACCCTGAGTGACCCCAGTGACCCCTGTGTGACCTTTGCCCCCAGGTACCAGTACCCGTCCCTGGAGCAGTTGGCCGAGGCGCTTCCGGGGGTCCTGCAGGGCCTGGGGTGAGTGGGGGAGGGGCAGGGAGGGGGGAGGGGTCAGGGGTCAGGCCACGCCCCCCAGTGACCTCTGACCTCTGTCCCCTCCCCCCGCAGCATCCGCAGCATCGTCGGGGTGGGGGTGGGGGCCGGAGCCTTCGTGCTGGCCAAGTTCGGGGTGAGTGGGGGAGGGGAACTGGGGGGCACTGGGAGGGACTGGGAGGGACTGGGACAAACTGGGAGGGGACTGGGACGGACTGGGGGGGACTGGGGGGGACTGGGACAAACTGGGAGGGACTGGGAGGGACTGAGAGGGGATTGGGAGGGACTGGGGGGGACTGGGAGGGACTGGGACAAACTGGGAGGGACTGAATGGGGGCACTGGGGTCACTCCAGGGTCCCTTTGGGGTCACTCCGTGGTCACTCTGTGGTCACTTGGGGGCCATTCTGTGGTCACTCTGAGTGGTCACTTTGTGGTCACTCCGTGGTCACTCCGTGGTCACTCTTGGGTCCCTTTGGGGTCCCTCTGTGGTCACTCTGGTCATTCTGGGGTCCCTTTGGGGGTCGCTCTGTGGGTCAATCTGGGGTCCCTATGGGGTCACATTGAGTGGTCCCTCTGTGGCCACTCCGGGGTCATTTGGGGGTCACTCTGTGGGTCAATCCAGGGTCCCTTTGGGGGGTGACTCTCGGATCATTCTGGGGTCCCTTTGGGGGTGACTCTGGGGTAACTGTGGGGTCACTCTGTGGTCACTGTGAGTGGTCACTCTGGTCACTCTGTGGTCACTCTGAGTCGTCAGGTCACTCCGGGGTCACTCTGTGGTCACTCTGGGTTCCTTTGGGGGTCACTCCGTGGGTCAATCTGGGGTCCCTTTGGGGGTGACTCTGGGGTCCCCATGGGGTCATTGTGAGTGGTCACTCTGGTCACTCTGGGTGGTCACTCTGATCACTCTGGGTGGTCACTGTGAGTGGTCACCCCGTGGTCACTCTGGTCACCCCGGGGTCATTCTGAGTGGTCACTCTGGGGTCCCTTTCGGGGTCACTCCGTGGGTCAATCCGGAGTCCCGTTGGGGTTGACTCTGGGGTACCCATGGGGTCATTGTGAGTGGTCACTCTGGTCACTCTGGGTGGTCACTCTGAGTGGTCACTCTGGTCACTCTGGGTGGTCACCCCGTGGTCACTGTGGTCACCCCGGGCCCCCCCAGCTGCTGCACCCCGAGGCCGTGGAGGGGCTGGTGCTGCTCAACCTCGACCCCCGCGCCAAGGGCTGGATGGACTGGGCTGCCAGCAAGGTGGGCGGGGCTTCGGGGGGGGGCGGGGCTTTCAAGGGGCAGGGCCAAGGGTGGGGCGGGGCCATGGATGGGGCGGGGCCAAGGATGGGGCAGGGCTGGGAGTGCTAAGGGATTTTTGGGGGGATTTTGCGGGGAGGATTTTTGGGGATTTGGGGTGGGGGGTTTTGGGGGGCATTTTTTGTGATTTTGGGGGAGATTTGGGGTGGGGATTTTTAGGGAGATTTTTGGGAGGATTTAGGGGGGAATTTCTGGGAGATTTGGGGGGGGACTTTGGGGGTATTTTGGGGCATTTTTGGGTGGATTTTTCGGGATTTTTGGGGTGGATTTTGGGGGTATTTTTTGCGATTTTTGGGGGAATTTGTGGGATATTTCGGGTGGGAGTTTTGGGGGGAATTTTTGGGTGCATTTTTTTGGATTTTAGGGGTATTTTTTGGGATTTTTGGGAGAATTTCTGGGATATTTTGGGTGAGGGTTTTGGGGGGAATTTTGGGGTGGATTTTTTTTTGATTTTTGGGGGAATTTCTGGGAGATTTCAGGTGGGGATTTTTAGGGGTTTTTTTGGGTGGATTTTTTTGGATTTTGGGGTTTTTTTTGGGATGGGGGCGGGGTCTGACCCAGGTGCCCCTCCCCCTCAGCTGTCCGGGCTGAGGATGTCGACCAATGAGATGATCCTGAGCCACCTCTTCACCCAGGTGGGGTCACCGAGGGGTCACTCGGAGTGGACATCACCGGGCGGTCACTTAGGGGTCACCGAGGGGTCACTGAGGGGTCACGGAGGGGTGGACACCCTGGGGGTCACTGGGGCGGTCACTCGGAGTGGACATCACTGGATGGACACTGGGTGGTCACTCAGGGTGGTCACTGGGCAG
The DNA here is from genome assembly GCA_910950805.1 of Acrocephalus scirpaceus scirpaceus. Taxonomy (NCBI): domain Eukaryota; kingdom Metazoa; phylum Chordata; class Aves; order Passeriformes; family Sylviidae; genus Acrocephalus; species Acrocephalus scirpaceus. Next base: position 31,587 of record CAJVGK010000066.1, read on the forward strand.
TGTCTGGGGTGGACATTACTTAATGGACACTGGGAGGTCACTGGGAGGTCACTCGGTCATTGGGGTGGACATTGGATGGTCACTGAGGGGTCAGTGGGTGGTCAGTGGGTGGTCACTGGGTGGACACTGGGTGGTCACTTGGGAGTCACTGGGAGGTCACTGGGCGGGCACTGGGGTGGACATTGGGTGGTCCCTGGGGATGGACAGTGGGCGGTTAGTGGGTGGTCACTGGGCTGGACATCACTAAGGATGGACACTGAGGTGGACATTGGGTGGTCAGTGAGTGGTCACTCTGGCCGGACATCCCTGGGTGGTCACTGGGGTGGACATTGGGTGGTCACTGGGGGGTCACTGGGGTGGACATTGGGTGGTCAGTGAGTGGTCACTCGGGCCGGACACCACTGGGGATGGACACTGGGTGGTCAGTGGGCGGTCAGTGAGTGGTCACTTGGGCTGGACATCCCCAGGACGAGCTGGCCGCCGCCCCTCCCCCCGTCCGGCGGCTCCGGGAGCACCTGGCGGCCACGCCCAACCCCGCCCTGCTCTGGGCCATGTACACCAGGTGAGGGCGTGGCCGGGGGCGTGGCTGTGGGGGCGTGGCCAAATGTCACCACGAGCGGGGGGTGTGGGGTTTCCTCCCCCTTGACCTCATTGGAGTGGGCGTGGCCTTCTATGGGTGTGGCTGTATGAGGGGGCGTGGCCTGAGGGGGAAAGGGCTGTGGCCAAAGGGGTGGGGTTACAGCCATGGGGCGTGGCCAAAGGGGGAGGGAGGGTTAAGGGGTGGGTGTGTCCTGGGAGGGGGTGGGGTCACAAAAGGGTGTGGCTGTGGTGGGTGGGGCTAAAGTGTTGCCCCACCCCCATCGTCCTCAGCCGCGCTGACCTGGGCCTGGAGCGGAGCGGAGCCGGGAGCCTCAAGTGAGTGACCGCTGAGTGACCGCTGAGTGACCACTAAGACCTGAGTGACCCCTGACCTCTGAGTGACCCCTGAGTGACCACTGACACCTGAGCGATCCATGAGTGACCACTGAGTGACCACTAACCTCTGAGTGACCACTGACACCTGAGTGACCACTAACCCGAGTGACCCCTGAGTGACCACTGACCTGAGTGACCACTGAGTGACCACTAACCCCTGAGTGACCAGAGTGACCACTGAGTGACCACTAACCTGAGTGACCACTAACCCCTGAGTGACCAGAGTGACCACTGAGTGACCACTAACCCCTGAGTGACTACTGACCACTGAGTGACCCCCGAGTGACCCCTGAGTGACCCTTTCCCCCCCCAGCTGCCCGGTCCTGCTGGTGGTCGGTGACAATTCCCCTCACGAGGACGCCGTGGTGAGTGGGGGAGGGGTGGCGTGGGAGGGGGAGGGGCGTGGTCACTCAGGGCGTGACCCCCTGACCCCACCCTGACCCCACCTTGACCCCTCCCTCAAGGTGGAGTGCAACGCCAAACTGGACCCGACGCAGACGTCCTTCCTGAAGGTGACCTTTGACCTCTGGGTGACCGCCAGGTGACCGCTGAGTGACCACCGAGTGACTACTCAGCGCTGACCCCTGACCTCTCTTGCAGATGGCCGACGGGGGCGGGCAGCCGCAGATCGCCCAGGTGAGGGGTCAGAGGTCACGGCGGGGTCAGTGGTGGTCACTCAGAGTGGTCACTCGGGGAGCGGTCACTCAGGAAGTGGTCACTAGGGGAGTGGTCAGTAGTCACTCAGGCAGTGGTCACTCGGGTGGTCACTCAGAGTGGTCACTCGGGAGCAGTCAGTGGTCACTCGGGGGCGGTCAGTGGTCGGTGGTCAGCGGTCACTTGGGCAGTGGTCAGTGGTCACTCGGGTAGCAGTCAGTGGTCAGTGGTCACTCGGGGAGCGGTCAGTGGTCAGTGGTCACTCGGGGAGCGGTCAGTTGGAGGGCAGTCAGTGGTCAGTGGTCACTCGGTCAGAGGTCAGTGGTCACTCAGTGGTCATTCGGCCTGCAGTCAGTGGTCACTCGGGGAGCAGTCAGTGGTTAGCGGTCACTCAGGGGCAGTGGTCAGCGGTCAGTGGTCAGCGGTCACTCGGGGAGCAGTCAGTGGTCAGCGGTCACTCAGTGGTCAGTGGTCAGCAGTCAGTGGTCAGTGGACACTCGGGCAACGGTCAGTGGTCACTCGGGGGGTGGTCAGTGGTCACTCGGGCAGCAGTGGTCAGCGGTCACTCAGGGGCGGTCAGTGGTCAGCGGTCACTCGGGCAGCAGTCAGTGGTCAGCGGTCAGTGGTCAGTGGTCACTAAGGGAGTGGTCAGTGGTCACTCGGGCAGTGGTCACTGGTCACTCGGGGGTGGTCAGCGGTCAGTGGTCACTCAGTGGTCAGCGGTCAGTGGTCACTTGTGCAGTGGTCAGTCGGGGGCAGTCAGTGGTCAGCGGTCAGTGGTCACTAAGGGAGTGGTCAGTGGTCACTCGGGCAGTGGTCACTGGTCACTCGGGGGTGGTCAGTGGTCAGCGGTCACTCGGGCAGCAGTCAGTGGTCAGCGGTCAGTGGTCACTAAGGGAGTGGTCAGTGGTCACTCGGGCAGTGGTCACTGGTCACTCGGGGGTGGTCAGTGGTCAGTGGTCACTCAGTGGTCAGCGGTCAGTGGTCACTTGTGCAGTGGTCAGTCGGGGGCAGTCAGTGGTCAGCGGTCAGTGGTCACTCGGGGAGCGGTCAGCAGTCAGTGGTCAGTGGTCACTCAGGGGTGGTCAGCGGTCAGTGGTCACTCCGGGGCAGTCAGTGGTCAGCGGTCAGTGGTCACTCGGAGCGGTCAGTGGTCAGTGGTGACTCAGTGGGCAGTGGTCACTCAGTGGTCAGCGGTCATCGCTGACCTTTGCCCCCCCAGCCCGGCCGGCTGACCGAGGCCATCAAGTACTTCCTGCAGGGGATGGGCTACAGTGAGTACCCAATTACCGCGGCTCGTTAATATGCACGGTGGCTCATTAATATGCATGAGGGGCCTGAGGGGTTCGGGTGGGGGCGTGGCTTTGGGGTAAGAGGGTGGGGTTAAAGGGAAGGGGTGTGGCCTAACTGAATAAGGAGATTGTGGAGGAAGGGGTGGGGTTGAACAGGGAATGGGCGTGGCTTGAAAGGGGCGTGGTTTAAAAGTGAATGGGGGTGGTATAATTGGGAATGGGCGTGGTTTGGAGGAAAAGGGTGTGGCTTACACAAAAGGGGTGTGGATTGGAAGGGAACTGCCATGTCCGGGAGGGGCAGGGGCGTGTCCAAGAAGGAAAGGGGCGTGTCCCCGATGGGGAGGGGCGTGTCCCCGATGGGGAGGGGCGTGTCCCCGATGGGGAGGGGCGTGTCCAGGAGGGGCAGGGGCGTGTCCCCGGCCCCAGGTGGGTGTGTCCCCGCAGTGGCCGCCTCCGCCATGACGCGCCTGTCGCGCTCCCGCACCGGCTCCGTCACCGTGGGCGAGGGCGAGCGCGGCCGCAGCCGGACCCTGAGCCGGGGCAGCACCGGGGCGGCCCCCGCGCCGGCCAGCCCCTGAGGGACCCCCAAAAATATTCCCTGTGCCCCCAAAATATCCTGGGAATTGCCAGCCCCTGAGGGACCCCCCAAAATATCCTCTGGGCCCCCCAAAATATCCCCTGGGCCCCCCAAAAATATCCCCTGGGCCCCCCAAAATATCCTGGGAATTGCCAGCCCCTGAGGGACCCCCAAAAATATCCCCTGGGAGCTCCCCCTGACCCCTGGGATCCCCAAAATATCCCCTGTGTCCCCCAAAATATCCCCTGGGAGCCCCATAATCCCCTGGGAGCTGCCAGCCCCTGAGGGACTCCCCTGTGCCCCCCAAAATTCCCTGGGAGCTGCCAGCCCCTGAGGGACCCCCTGGGACCCCCAAAATATCCCCTGTGCCCCCCAAAATATCCCGGGGATTTCCAGCCCCTGAGGGACCCCCCTGTGCCCCCCAAAATCCCCTGGGAGCTCCCTCTGACCCCTGGGACCCCCAAAAAATCCCCTGGGAGCTGCCAGCCCCTGAGGGACCCCCTGTGCCCCCAAAAGTCCCCTGTGACCCCCCAAAATCCCCTGGGAGCTGCCCCGACCCCTGGGCCCCCCAAAATTCCCTGGGAGCTCCCCCTGACCCCTGGGACCCCCCAAAACTTAAAAAACCCCTGGGGCCCTACCTGAAACCATCCAGGACCCCCTGAATGATCCCCAAGGACTCCCTGGGACCCCCTTAAACCCCAAAAACCATCCAGGACCCCCTGAAGGACCCCCAAGGACTCCCTGGGGTGCCCCTGGGACCCCCCAAACCCCAAAAAAACCCCTGGGGACCTCCCTGAAACCGTCCAGGACCCACTGAATGACCCCCAGGAACCACAAGGACTCCCTGGGACACCCCCAAACCCCAAAAAAAACCCTGGAGACCTCCCTGAAACCGTCCAGGACCCCCTGAATGAACCCCAAGGACTCCCTGGGACCCCCCCAAACACTCCCAGCCCCCACCCCAAAATCCTTCAGGGACCTCCCACCCCTCACACCCCCCCACAAAGACCCTCAGGGACCCTCGGGGGCTCCCCTGTGGTGGCAATAAAGGGTTAAAGCAGTGACAGATTTGTGTGTCCAGTACCTGCACTGGGGGAACTGGGAGGGAACGGGGAAAAACTGGGGGAAAAACTGGGGGAAAAACTGGGGGAAAAACTGGGGGAAAACTGTGCAGTTTGTACTTCCTAAAAAACATCCCCAAATCACACCAAAACCTCACCTGGATTCCCATTATGAGCAGAAAAAATTGAAATATTTTTGAGGCTTGTACCTGATTTGTTTGACATTTACCTCTGAAGAGCCTCACAAAGAACCTAAAATCCATCTCCAAATCACACCAAAACCTCACCTTTATTTCCATTAGGTCAGTATTAGCAGAAAACCTTATTTTTGAATTGTTTTTGAGGCTTGTACCTGATTTGTTTGGTGTTTTCCTCTGAAGAGCTCAGCAAAGAAAAGCTCTGCTCTGCCTCTCCCAAGTGCTTCAGTGTTCTGACACAACTTCAGTTCCTTCCCTGTGGATGTTAAGAGAAATTCCAATTTAAACAGCTAAAGATGACTATCTGATGAAAAACCTTGAAAAACTGCCCCAAAAAATCACGTCACCCCAAAATGGGATTGGAGGAAAAAGCTGTAATTTCTTCCACCTTGCTGAGATAATTTTGTGCAGTTTGTACTTCCTAAAAAACATCCCCAAATCACACCAAAACCTCACCTGTATTTCCATTATTAGCAGAACTATCTGAATTATTTTTGAGGTTTGTAACTGATTTGTTTGATACTTTCTTTTGAAGAGCTTCACAAAGAACTTAAATACATGTCCAAATCACACCAAAACCTCACTTTTATTTCCATTACATCGTTATTAGCAGAAAAATTTGAACTATTTTTAAAGTTTGAACATAATTGACTTGAAATTTCCTTTTGAAGAGCCTCACAAAGAACCTAAAATCCATCTCCAAGTCACACTAAAACATTTCCTTTATTTCCATTAGGTCAATATTAGGAGAAAAACTTGAATTATTTTCAGACTTGTACCTAATTAATTTGACATTTTCCTCTGAATAGCTCAGCAAAAAAAAAGCTCTGCTTTGCCTTTCCCTGAACAATATCTCCAAATCATCTGAAATAATTTCTTTTATTTCCATTACATCATTAGCAGAAAATTTTGAACTATTTTAAAAGTTTGCACATAGTTGAGTTGAAATTTTCTTTTGAAAAGCCTCACAAATAACCTAAAATACATCTCCAAATCACACCAAAACCTCACCTTTATTTCCATTAGGTCAGTATTAGCAGAAAAACTTGTATTATTTTTAAAGCTTGTACATAATTGAGTTGAAATTTTCCTTTGAAGAGCCTCACAAAGAACCTAAAATCCATCTCCAAATCACACCAAAACCTCACCTTTATCTCCATTAGGTCAATAATATAGAAAAACTTTTTTTTGAATTATTTTTGAGGCTTGTACCTGATTTGTTTGACATTTTCCTCTGAAGAGCTCAGCAAAGAAAAGCTCTGCTCTGCCTCTCCCAAGTGCTTCAGTGTTCTGACACAACTTCAGTTTCTTCCCTGTGGATGTAAAGAGAAATTCCAGTTTAAACAGCTAAAGATGAATTTCTGATGAAAAACCTCGATTGCAGCATTTTTGGGTTCTTTGTTTTTTACTGCAGATCTTCTGCTCCAAGTTACTCCCATCACAGTGGTGGTGTCTGAAAGTATCTGTAATTCGTGGCACCAATAATACTTGGCTGCCCCAATCTGTGTGCATAAATTCCCTCCAAAGATTTTCAGACTGAGCTGTTGGTGTTGGTTTTTAGTGTTGATTTTTTGTGTTGGTGCTGAGTGCTGGTTGTTGGTGTTGGTTTTTTGTTTTGCTGCTCACCTGTTGGTGTTGGTGCTGAGCTCTTGGTGTTGCTGCAATCCCTACAAGTTGGACTGAAGAAACAGAAACAGAAAAGAAACAGAAAAAAACCAGAAAAGTAACAGAAAAAAAAAAAAAAAAACCAGAAAAAAAACCCAGGAAAAAAAAAAACAGAAAAAACCCCAAACCTACCAAAATTAATACGAACATTTCCCCTAAGAAAACACACATGAAATATTGAAACAACAGCTGGGCATTGAAAAACTGCCCCAAAAAACTCACCTCACCTGCCCAGAGCAACCCAAGGGCTTCTTTTACAGCTCCCCAGGCCTGGCCAAAGCCCCAGGGGCACAGGAACTACCAATTCTCACAGAGTACCAACAGAAGCACCAACAGTTTAATCCATTGTTCTGCAGACAATAAAATCCATTTAACCACCGTGCACTTGCACTGATGGCCTGGGAGGGTCAATTGAGAATGCAGGTATCCTGAAATACAAAACATAAAAAGAAAATTTTTTTTTTCCACAACTCAAAAAGAAAAAAGAAAAAAAAAACCTCATTAAAAATTATGCCATACCTCAGAAAATAAAAAAGAAAAAAAAACCCTCATTAAAAATTATGCCATTCCTCAGAAAATGCATTTTTCATTTTGAACTTTGCGTCCTAGAATTTAAACAAACATTAAAAACAGAAAACACACACGATGGAAAAGAGCACCTGATCGTGGACAAACCTTCAGACTCACATCCTTCTGGAACATGGATTCTCCAAGTCCTTTGACCTCATCCCAAGCCCTTCCTCACCCTCAGGGATCTCTGCACTCACTCCAAGGGACTCAGCAGGAAAAAGGAGCCAGTGCAGACTTGGTGGCTGCCCTGGGATCTCTCCTAGCATCCCCTCGGGCAGTGACCGGGTGTGGCAGCAAGAGGAACAACGATCTTATTTTCCTGTTAATGTGGAGACAAAACAGAGGTAAAAGGACACATCTGGTGAAACAATGAGCTCATCACTCGCTTGGCTTTAGCAACAAGTCCAAATCAGCAAGGAATGCACCTGATCATTACCACAGGAGCAGGAGAAAGAGAACGGGCACTGAGATCCATCCCCAACTGCCTGAACACTCCACCATCAGCCAGAGCCTGCAGGTGCTGGGGAGCCCCGTTCTGCAGCCAGGACCTGGAGAACCCTTCCCGGCAACTGGGGAAATCCTACGCGGTGCATCCACCCGTAGCTGAGCTCTCCAGGGCACCCAAAACGGGCTCCAGCTTTAGAGGCCCAAATCCACAAGCCCAAACGACTTGTTGGGCTTTTTGTGCAGAAAACATCTGGTTCTGATGGCCCACTGCCCAACCAGCTGGGGCCGGGGCTTGGCCAGAGCCCAGGCCACAGCTGGGAGGGTTTTCCCTAAAATATTCTCCTGACAAGTCTCCAGTGGTACCTGGAGGGAGGATTTTGTGATACACCCCACACAAAGTGATACAAACAGCTCTACAAAAGGCAGGTTGGCATTAAGAACAATTAACACTAATGTTTAGAGCACTGAACATTATGTTAACTAAAACATATTTTTAACAGAACAGTCTTAATGGCATCAACAGCATCATGCTCAAGGTTCATCCTGTCAGTCAGCTCAGGCTCAGGCTGGCTGTTCAGGCCTTGGCATCTCCCTGGGAGATGCTCTCTGGGAACCCAGGGCAAAGAAGAGACCCCCAGGGCAGCACAGACACACCTGCATGGGGGGAAGGATGGTGACCAGAGCCCCCCAGGGCAGCACAGACACACCTGACAGGGGAAGGATGGTGACCAGGGCCCCCCAGGGCAGCACAGACACACCTGACAGGGGAAGGATGGTGACCAGGGCCCCCCAGGGCAGCACAGACACACCTGACAGGGGAAGGATGGTGACCAGAGCCCCCCAGGGCAGCACAGACACACCTGTATGGGGAAGGATGGTGACCAGGGTCCCCCAGGGCAGCACAGACACACCTGACAGGGGAAGGATGGTGACCAGAGCCTCCCAGGGCAGCACAGACACACCTGACAGGGGAAGGATGGTGACCAGGGCTGCACAGACACACCTGACAGGGGAAGGATGGTGACCAGAGCCCCCCAGGGCAGCACAGACACACCTGTATGGGGAAGGTTGGTGACCAGAGCCCCCCAGGGCAGCACAGACACACCTGCATGGGGGGAAGGATGGTGACCAGAGACCCCCAGGGCAGCACAGACACACCTGACAGGGGAAGGATGGTGACCAGGGCCCCCCAGGGGAGCACAAACCCACCTGAGAGGAGAAGGATGGTGACCAGGGTCCCCCAGGGCAGCACAGACTCACCTGTATGGGGAAGGATGGTGACCAGGGCCCCCCAGGGCAGCACAGACACACCTGTATGGGGAATGATGGTGACCAGAGCCTCCCAGGGCAGCACAGACACACCTGACAGGGAATGGATGGTGACCAGAGCCCCCCAGGCAGCACAGACACACCTGACAGGGGAAGGATGGTGACCAGAGCCCCCCAGGGCAGCACAGACTCACCTGACAGGGGAAGGATGGTGACCAGAGCCCCCCAGGGCAGCACAGACACACCTGACAGGGAATGGATGGTGACCAGGGCCCCCCAGGGCAGCACAGACACACCTGTATGGGGAAGGATGGTGACCAGAGCCTCCCAGGGCAGCACAGACACACCTGTATGGGGAAGGATGGTGACCAGAGCCCCCCAGGGCAGCACAGACACACCTGACAGGGGAAGGATGGTGACCAGAGCCCCCCAGGGCAGCACAGACACACCTGACAGGGGAAGGATGGTGACCAGGGCCCCCCAGGGCTGCACAGACACACCTGACAGGGGAAGGATGGTGACCAGGGCCCCCCAGGGCAGCACAGACCCACCTGACATGGACTGCACTGGGACAGAAGCAGAGCAGGAACCCAGCAGGCCGTTACAGCCCTGTAGCACAGCCAGACAAGTGCTCCAGGCTGCAATCACCACCATTTCCAGCCCTGAAAACCCACCATCCTACGCACCACAGCAGCTGCAGCAGAGAGCCAAGCCCGCCCTGCCATGGCCAGAGACAAGAACAACTTCAGGGCATTTCTCCCCTAAGAAAACACAAATGAAATATTGAAACAACAGCTGGGCATTTTGGAGGCAGCGTGAGCTACCAACAGCACATCTGGGAAACTTGCATTGCCACTCACCTTGAAAAACTGCTCCAAAAAACTCACCTCACCTGCCCAGAGCAACCCAAGGGCTTCTTTTACAGCTCCCCAGGCCTGGCCAAAGCCCCAGGGGCACAGGAACTACCAATTCTCACAGAGTACCAACAGAAGCACCAACAGGTTCCATCCATTGTTCTGCAGACAATAAAATCCATTTATCCACTGTGCACTTGCACTGATGGCCTGGGAGGGTCAATTGAGAATGCAGGTATCCTGAAATACAAAACATATAAAGAAAATTTTTTTTTTCCACAACTCAAAAAGAAAAAAGAAAAAAAAAAACCTCATTAAAAATTATGCCATACCTCAGAAAATAAAAAAGAAAAAAAAACCCTCATTAAAAATTATGCCATTCCTCAGAAAATGCATTTTTCATTTTGAACTTTACGTCCTAGAATTTAAACAAACATTAAAAACAGAAAACACACACGATGGAAAAGAGCACCTGATCGTGGACAAACCTTCAGACTCACATCCTTCTGGAACATGGATTCTCCAAGTCCTTTGACCTCATCCCAAGCCCTTCCTCATCCTCAGGGATCTCTGCACTCACTCCAAGGGACTCAGCAGGAAAAAGGAGCCAGTGCAGACTCGGTGGCTGCCCTGGGATCTCTCCTAGCAACCCCTCGGGCAGTGACCGGGTGTGGCAGCAAGAGGAACAACGATCTTATTTTCGTGTTAATGTGGAGACAAAACAGAGGTAAAAGGACACATCTGGTGAAACAATGAGCTCATCACTCGCTTGGCTTTAGCAACAAGTCCAAATCAGCAAGGAATGCACCTGATCATTACCACAGGAGCAGGAGAAAGAGAACGGGCACTGAGATCCATCCCCAACTGCCTGAACACTCCACCATCAGCCAGAGCCTGCAGGTGCTGGGGAGCCCCGTTCTGCAGCCAGGACCTGGAGAACCCTTCCCGGCAACGGGGAACTCCTACGCGGTGCGTCCACCCGTAGCTGAGCTCTCCAGGGCACCCAAAACGGGCTCCAGCTTTAGAGGCCCAAATCCACAAGCCCAAACGACTTGTTGGGCTTTTTGTGCAGAAAACATCTGGTTCTGATGGCCCACTGCCCAACCAGCTGGGGCCAGGGCTTGGCCAGAGCCCAGGCCACAGCTGGGAGGGTTTTCCCTAAAATATTCTCCTGACAAGTTTCCAGTGGTACCTGGAGGGAGGATTTTGTGATACACCCCACACAAAGTGATACAAACAGCTCTACAAAAGGCAGGTTGGCATTAAGAACAATTAACACTAATGTTTAGAGCACTGAACATTATGTTAACTAAAACATATTTTTAACAGAACAGTCTTAATGGCATCAACAGCATCATGCTCAAGGTTCATCCTGTCAGTCAGCTCAGGCTCAGGCCGGCTGTTCAGGCCTTGGCATCTCCCTGGGAGATGCTCTCTGGGAACCCAGGGCAAAGAAGAGACCCCCAGGGCAGCACAGACACACCTGCATGGGGGGAAGGATGGTGACCAGAGCCTCCCCAGGGCAGCACAGACACACCTGACAGGGGAAGGATGGTGACCAGGGCCCCCCAGGGCAGCACAGACCCACCTGACAGGGAAAGGATGGTGACCAGAGACCCCCAGGGCAGCACAGACACACCTGCATGGGGGGAAGGATGGTGACCAGAGCCCCCCAGGGCAGCACAGACACACCTGCATGGGGAAGGATGGTGACCAGAGCCTCCCAGGGCAGCACAGACACACCTGCATGGGGAAGGATGGTGACCAGAGCCTCCCAGGGCAGCACAGACACACCTGACAGGGGAAGGATGGTGACCAGGGCCCCCCAGGGCAGCACAGACTCACCTGTATGGGGAAGGATGATGACCAGAGCCTCCCCAGGGCAGCACAGACACACCTGACAGGGGAAGGATGGTGACCAGGGTCCCCCAGGGCAGCACAGACACACCTGACAGGGAATGGATGGTGACCAGAGCCCCCCAGGGCAGCACAGACACACCTGACAGGGAATGGATGGTGACCAGAGCCCCCCAGGGCAGCACAGACACACCTGACAGGGGAACGATGGTGACCAGGGCCCCCCAGGGCAGCACAGACACACCTGACAGGGGAAGGATGGTGACCAGGGCCCCCCAGGGGAGCACAAACCCACCTGACAGGGGAACGATGGTGACCAGAGCCTCCCAGGGCAGCACAGACCCACCTGACAGGGGAAGGATGGTGACCAGGGCCCCCCAGGGCAGCACAGACTCACCTGTATGGGGAAGGATGGTGACCAGAGCCCCCCAGGGCAGCACAGACACACCTGTATGGGGAATGATGGTGACCAGAGCCCCCCAGGGCAGCACAGACACACCTGAGAGGAGAAGGATGGTGACCAGAGCCTCCCCAGGGCAGCACAGACACACCTGACAGGGGAAGGATGGTGACCAGGGCCCCCCAGGGCAGCACAGACACACCTGAGAGGGGAAGGATGGTGACCAGGGCCCCCCAGGGCAGCACAGACACACCTGAGAGGGGAAGGATGGTGACCAGAGCCCCCCAGGGCAGCACAGACTCACCTGTATGGGGAAGGATGGTGACCAGAGTCTCCCAGGGCAGCACAGACACACCTGACAGGGAATGGATGGTGACCAGGGCCCCCCAGGGCAGCACAGACACACCTGACAGGGGAACGATGGTGACCAGAGCCTCCCAGGGCAGCACAGACTCACCTGTATGGGGAAGGATGGTGACCAGAGCCCCCCAGGGCAGCACAGACACACCTGACAGGGGAACGATGGTGACCAGGGCTGCACAGACACACCTGACAGGGAATGGATGGTGACCAGAGCCCCCCAGGGCAGCACAGACACACCTGACAGGGAATGGATGGTGACCAGAGCCCCCCAGGGCAGCACAGACACACCTGACAGGGAATGGATGGTGACCAGAGCCCCCCAGGGCAGCACAGACCCACCTGCATGGGGGGAAGGATGGTGACCAGAGACCCCCAGGGCAGCACAGACCCACCTGACAGGGGAACGATGGTGACCAGAGCCCCCCAGGGCAGCACAGACACACCTGACAGGGGAAGGATGGTGACCAGAGCCCCCCAGGGCAGCACAGACACACCTGACAGGGGAACGATGGTGACCAGGGTCCCCCAGGGCAGCACAGACTCACCTGACAGGGGAAGGATGGTGACCAGAGCCCCCCAGGGCAGCACAGACCCACCTGACAGGGGAAGGATGGTGACCAGGGCCCCCCAGGGCAGCACAGACCCACCTGACAGGGGAAGGATGGTGACCAGAGCCCCCCAGGGCAGCACAGACACACCTGAGAGGGGAAGGATGGTGACCAGAGCCTCCCAGGGCAGCAAAGACACACCTGACAGGGGAAGGATGGTGACCAGAGCCCCCCAGGGCAGCACAGACACACCTGACAGGGGAAGGATGGTGACCAGAGCCCCCCAGGGCAGCACAGACACACCTGACAGGGGAAGGATGGTGACCAGAGCCCCCCAGGGCAGCACAGACACACCTGACAGGGGAAGGATGGTGACCAGAGCCCCCCAGGGCAGGCAGCACAGACTCACCTGTATGGGGAAGGATGGTGACCAGGGCCCCCCAGGGCAGCACAGACCCACCTGACATGTACTGCACTGGGACAGAAGCAGAGCAGGAACCCAGCAGGCCGTTACAGCCCTGCAGCACAGCCAGACAAGTGCTCCAGGCTGCAATCACCACCATTTCCAGCCCTGAAAACCCACCATCCTACGCACCACAGCAGCTGCAGCAGAGAGCCAAGCCCGCCCTGCCATGGCCAGAGACAAGAACAACTTCAGGGCATTTCTCCCCTAAGAAAACACAAATGAAATATTGAATCAACAGCTGGGCATTTTGGAGGCAGCGTGAGCTACCAACAGCACATCTGGGAAACTTGCATTGCCACTCACCTTGAAAAACTGCCCCAAAAAACTCACCTCACCTGCCCAGAGCAACCCAAGGGCTTCTTTTACAGCTCCCCAGGCCTGGCCAAAGCCCCAGGGGCACAGGAACTACCAATTCTCACAGAGTACCAACAGAAGCACCAACAGGTTCCATCCATTGTTCTGCAGACAATAAAATCCATTTATCCACTGTGCACTTGCACTGATGGCCTGGGAGGGTCAATTGAGAATGCAGGTATCCTGTAATACAAAACATAAAAAGAAATTTTTTTTTTTCCACAATGCAAAAAATATAAAATCTCAAAAAAAATTATGCCATCTCTCAGAAAATGAAAAAAAAAATCATTAAAAATATGCCTTACCTCAGAAAATGCCTTTTTCATTTTGAATTTAGCATCCTAGAATTTAAACAAACGTTAAAAACAGAAACACACGAGATGGACAAGAGTACCTCATCGTGGACAAACCTTCAGACTCACATCCTTCTGGAAAATGATTTATCCAAGTTTTTGGCCTCATCTCAAGCCCTTCCTCACTCTCAGGGATCTCTGCACTCATTCCAAGGGACTCAGCAGGAAAAAGGAGCCAGTGCAGACTTGATGGCTGCCCTGGGATCTCTCCTTGCATCCCCTCGGGCAGTGACCGGGTGTGGCATCAATAGCATCATGCTCAAGGTTCATCCACCAACAGTCACAGCAGAGCTCAGCACATCTGGGAAACTGGCATGGCCACTCACCTGGAAAAACTGCCCCAAAAAATCACCTCACTACAAGAGGATTGTAGGAAAAAGCATTCATTTCTTCCACCTTGCAGAAATAATTCTGTGCAACTTGTACTTCCTAAACTACATCTCCAAGTCATACCAAGCCCTTACCTTTATTTCCATTAGGTCACCTCATCATTACCAGAAAAGCTTGAACTATTTTTGAGGCTTGTACCTAATTCACTTGACCTCTTCCTCTGAATAACTTGGCAAAGAAAAGCTTTGCTTCTCCCAAGTGCTTCAGTGTTTTGACCACGACTTCACTTCCTTCCCTGTGGATGACAAGAGAAATTCCAAATTAAACAACTAAAGATGATTTTCTGATGAAAAACATGAGATACCCAAACAGAAGAGAGGAGAGACGCATTTGATCACCAAATATCAAATAAAGCAATTTGATTGTTTAGATAAGCAGTGGCAGGGATTTTTCTTATTTTCCTGAGAAAATCCTAGGAGAAAATCCTCCTCAACTGTTAATTGCATGAAATCAACACTAAACAAACCGATTTGGGACACCCAATAGCAGCTCTCACTAAAACTCCACTGGGAATTCTCCTTTGGGTTGAGCCTAAACCACCTCGGCCCACAGGGATTGCAAAAAAAACCCCAAAGGAACAATTCCCCCATTTAATGCAGAGCATTAAATAAAATAAATGAATAAAAGCAGAGCAAAGAGATAGCACTGATGCAAACAGCTCTGGGAACACCTCCTGCAGGTTGTCACATTCCTGTAAGACTGAAAGCTAAACAGAAGCTCCATCTAAAACTTACAGAATCATTGATTAGAGCAGCCTCAAACACAGCAGAAAAATTCTGTGATTCTGTGAAGAGAAGCAAAGAGGTAACAAAGGGACAACACCAAACAAGCCTCACAAACAGGAACTCATCAAGCTGGGACTCACAGAAACTGCCCCAACTCCATTTGCTGCTCCTCTCTCTGCCAGGGCACCAACAAGTTCTTGTTCAAACACTTGCCAGGGACCTGGAGAGAAGAAAACCTGCAATTAGTACCGTGCAGTAGGGCCACAGGCTTTGGGTTCAGCCTCCTGGAAACAGAAGCAGACACTCCTCACCCTGCTGGAGCTGATTGGACCATTCTCTGCTCTGCTCTCACAAACCCCTCAGCACTGCAGCACAACCCTACAAAAGAGAAGCAGTTTATCCATCGGGGGCTGCTCCAGAAATAAAACCAAACGGAAAGAAAAAACGTAAGAAAATCCTATACACTAGGAAATACCTTTGAACATAACCCCGAAGAGCTCAAAAAGCCATTGAGAATGGGAAATATTCCCAAGCCAGGCAAAAGCACCAAACACTGGACACAGTACACAAGGTTCTGGGTGCAAAACTGTGAAAAACAAGGTTCACTTTCTTGGAAAAATTTAGAAGTTTAATAAAAGAATTTTAAAAAAATAGAAAATTAACAAAAAGCAAAATTCATTTTCTCTGCCCAGGGTGCCTGGCGCTGAGGCAATTAGCACACCTGTTAACAAAAAGTTTGTTCTTTAAAAACATCAGCCTGTTGCTTATTTAAAAATTCACATGCACGATTCAAACATTCCTTTTGAGGGTGAATTTCTTTGTTCAGTTTCAACTCTCCCCCAACCATTTTATCTGGTGGATCCATCTGCAGGTGGCTCCATTCTATCCAATAGCACAGGTCCCATAAATTCTTCTCCCAGGGTTCTGGTCATCTTCATTTGAGTACGATACTTGATAACAGAAGTTCAATCGTTTCATGCAGGATGCAGGACCACCTTCCTTCTGGTTTGTCAGTTTACAGAAAAAAATCAGTCTTCTACTTTTAACACTATGTTACAATCCAAAATATCCATTCATCACATTTCTAAACTTTATTAATAAAAGAAAATACAGTACAATCTTCCTACATTCTACATACAGTGTTCATTTTAATATTTACAAAAAGCCAACTACATACTGTGCATTTATAACAATATCATCACACCTCATGACTAAACCAAGCTAAGGAAAAAAGTTCCTCCAGGCAAGAAAGGTTAAATACCCCTTGCCCCAGTGACAAAAGCCCTAAAAACATATCACCAATCCAAAACCAAACAAACCCCAGGCTGTTCTGAGTTTCTTTTGATGTTCTGCACCTTCCCAGACTAGGGACATCTAAGGAAAGGCTCACACTCCTTTCCCAACTCCTCTGTCTCTGTGACTTCCCCTCAGGCACCCTTGCTCTGCCTGGGGCTGAGGCCACCTGGAAGCCTTAGAAAAGAAAATTTAAGCTGGCAGAAATAACATTACTCAAAATCTGCCTCTGCTTCCAATAAAGCTCTTATAAATTTGATAACTTCCACAATTTCCACAGAAATTTTATTATTACAGTCACTTCATAAATCAGCCAAGAACACAAACCTCAAAAGGTAGTTTCCCCCTATTATGCTCTCACCAAGTTAAAGGCTAATTTAAATCTTTAGTATCATGTGCAGTCCAGGTACTTTGCCAAATCCTGCACTCCATCGTACAACCAAATTACAGGGCTCAGAGTGCTTTCCCTGCAAGGGTTTTAGTTTGCAACTTCCATCCCTCAGCAGGAGTCTGAAATAATAAAAAACAGCCTGGTAACTCTGTCCCCCTTATCCCCCTGCCCAGGGATGCAGGGCCAGCCTGGAAAAAGAGCACAACTTTTCAATTCCTGTCCCAAACACAGCCCCCCCCCCAGGCCCACACACCACAAGAGATTAAAGGGGGAAAAACAAAGGCAGGAAAGCCTCTGTGCTTCTCCCCAGAGCACACGTCACCTCTTACCTGCACAAACACCAAGGCTCAGCATAACTCTGATTTACAGAAGAGCTTCTCAAGGTAATTTTCCAGCACGGAGCAAAACTCTTCATGCCTCCCCCACTTGAGCCATAGGAAACTACAAGCAAAAGGGAAAACTGAGACACAATACACAGGAAAAATCCCCTAATTCGGCACCAAAAAAGACCAGAAACAAGCCAAGCTACAATAAGGTTTGTCTCCCAACCCCACACATGAAAAGGCCGTGGGTTTCTGAGGCAAACTCCCACAGAACAACAGCCCCTCAACCCCACCACAGCTGCACCTGTTACCACCCATCGTATTAGACGTACCTAAATACAGTCCCACACACGGCACCTTATGGAGAAATAAATGAATAAGAAATAAATGAAAATGTTCTCACCGCAATGACATAGCCCGAAAAAGCCGCACACCCACACAGACAACCCGGAGAGTTCCACACCAAGCCCATGAACAAGCGGCCTCCAATTTTGGGACCCTTTTGAACCCCCTCTCGGCTCGCGATTGGCGGGCTCGCTGAGGCAGCGGCAGCGCTGATTGGACAGAGGGCCCCGGGAACCGCCCCCGCCCCGGCTCCGCCCCTAGTCCGGCCCCGCTCCCCCCGGCTCCGCCCCGAGCCCTGCCCCTCCCCCGGCTCCGCCCCCTCGGGCCTGAGCTGGGGGCCCGGCTCCGCCCCCGGCTCCGCCCCCCCCGGCCCGCGCTGAGGGCCCGGCTCCGCCTCCCGGCCGGCCCTGAGGGCCCGGCTCCGCCCCCGGCTCCGCCCCGAGCCCGGCCCCTCTCCCCCGGCTCCGCCCCCTCGGGCCGGCGCTGAGGGCTCGGCCCCGCCCCGTTCCCCCGGTCCACGCTGTAGTGAGTGTTGGTCAATTTCTTTACTTTCCAACTCTGGTGACACTCCCAGCATGGGCTGTGCTCTGCCGGAGGAGCCGTTTGTGCCTCCTCAGCCTGTGGCAGTGAGCAAACAGAGAAGCTCAAGGCAGATTTCCTGAGGTCTGTGTTCCCCACGTCACAGAAATCTAAGGGATCTGAGGAGAAATCTAAGGGATCTGAGGAGAAATCTAAGGGATTTGAGGAGAAACCTAAGGAATCCACGTATTAAATTTGCTATGGAGGCACTCGGCTCCTATGCCAACAACTTTGCACTCCCGGGATGATGTTCCCCTCTACTGGAGTGCCTGGGATGAGATGGATTATTACTTGGAAACCAGGCAGAGGAGCCGTGCATGCGGCACTTGGATTTTGAGTTTGTCCCGAGATCCTTGCCTCCCTGACAGTTCTTGCTGTTAGTTACGATTCCAAAGGAAAAATTCTAAATGGAGGCTAATGATGCCTGGGGGAGTTTCCTTAGGAATTATGAACCTCACACATACAGAATTTTGGAAGCGGATCCCAATTTCAGCCTTGTGCAGCTGCAGGAGAAGAGGGATCCAGTGTGTCAGACAATGAGGTGTCCCGGGAACGAGCAGCAAATCCCCTCTGCCCCTGCCCTCACACTCGGAGTGGCAGCCCCAGGTGAGAGCTGTAAAGGAGAACAATGAGGGGACAGGGCAGCCCCAGGTGAGAGCTGTAAAGGAGAACAATGAGGGGACAGGGCAGCCGCAGGTGAGAGCTGTTAGGATGATGAGGGGCTGCTTTAAAAGTGGAGCCTCAGCTCGCTCCGGCTTGGAGCTCCTGGAGGAAGCACGTTTGCGGTGTGTTCCTGTGAGTGTCGCGTGGAAGGACGGTGAGAGCATCTCGTTGGATTTGGGGGAGCGCTTGGATGTGCAGCTTTGCCCAAAGGAGGTGCCAAGGAACGACCCTTTGTGCCAGCTGAACAGGTAAGTCAGTGTGGGTTTGTATGGGGGGCTTTTCTCTTTTCTATTTTCAATTTCACTTTGTTAATCCCTCTGCTGCTGTCTTTGGGGACGCTTCTGGCCGTGCCCCGGCGGCGAGTGCCTTGAGTGCGTTACCGCCGCCATTCGTTGTTTTGGTGGGGAATGTCGCAGCCGAGCAATGTTTTGGGGGGAGATGTCGTAGCCGAGCAATGTTTTGGGGGGAATGTTGCAGCTGAGCGGCGCAGGGAGGCGGGAGGCGCAGCACGGAGCTCTCTGCCCGCTCCGGTTTGGGCTCTGCCGGGACCCCCCCGTCCCGGTACCGCGGGGCGGGTGGGTGGGTGTCCTGTACAGGGCAGCCCCACCCTGGCGGAGGGGCGGCTTTGGTGCCGGGAGCCCGGGGCCGGCCCGGGCACCGAGTGCCGCCGCTGCCGGGGCTCGCGGGGTCTCCCCGGTCCCCCCGCACCGTGGAACGGCTCCAGCCCCGGAGCAAGTCCCGGCATTGATGGGTTTTTTTTGTTTTCTTTTTTTGTAGCTAACAAAGAGACAACAGCCCGGTGACAGCAGGGAATTCCCAGATGGCGAGACAGCCTTCCTTCGCACCCGACGTGGATTCTTATCCCCGGACATCCAAAAGATAAGTGGGGGGGCTACAGCTCACAGAGGGGATGAAAGGAGGGTGGTGGGGGGGGAGGATTTTTGAGTCAGGTTTGTAGAGCTTGAAAGGTAAAGGACTCAGGGCTAGAGAGCACGCAGTGAAAATGAGGGGTACAGGCTAGGACACAAGTTACAGTACAGGCATACATACATAGAGTACAGGCATATTCCCACACACCACCCCTGTTTCACTGAGGGCAGGTGCAGGCAGCAACACCAGTGCAGGACAATGCCAGAAGCCCTAAACCATGCTGGCAGTAACCCTAGAGCCAGGCCAGGAGGATAGTGGGGAGCAGGGTCGACAGGGTTGGAGAAACAGGGGGTTTCCCGCCCCGCTCCTCCCTGCGGTCTCCTGTCTCTCCGCAGCCAGGGATTGCTTCCTTCCTTCCCTCCTCGAGGCGGCGGTTGGTAGGCTTCGCGCCTTTGCCACCGCCAAGAGTTCGGCTCTGTCAGCCTCTGCCCTGACCTCAGGGCCACCTCTCCTTAGGGCAGGCGAAACTGTGGATTTTGTGCTCCCGGCGGCGGGACACTCTTGGGACCCTGTGTTAAGGAGCGTCCCTGGCTGCAAGTGTAGGGCCTTAAAGAATTGGTGTTCAGCACAGGGGTGTGATAGTGACAGACAGAGGCTGAGGGAGAGCTTGAAAGGTAAAGGACTCAGGGGCCAGAGAGCAGGCAGTGAAAATAGGAGTACAGGCTAGGATGCAAATTAGAGTACAGGCATAGTGCCCCTGATTCCCTGAGAGCAGGTGCAGGCAGCAACCCTAAGGCTAGGGCTAGGCAGGGAGAGATAGTGGGGAGCAGAGTCTGGAGGGTTGGGGACAAGTGGGGCATGCCCACCCTGGGATCCCTGTCCTGCTGCAACCAGGGATGCTCACACCCCTTAGGGAGGCCGTGTGTGCTCAGTGCCAACAGCTCTGTGAAGGCTTCGGCTCTGCAAGTGTCACCCTCCAAGTGTGTGTGGCCCAAGGACCCAGGCATTCCTAGGAGAGGGTGAGTAGCAGATTTGTGGGGGTTTGGGTGATGTGCAGCTAAAATCAGGCTCTGATATTTGGTTTTCTTTATTGCAGCTGACTGAGAGACAACAGCCCAGTGACAGCAGGGAATTCCCAGAGGATGAGTGACCTTCATTCGCACCTGACATGGATTCTGATCCTGGACCATCCCAAAGATAAGTGGGAGGCTACAGGGGGATCAAAGTGGGGTGCAGGGCCAGGAGTCAGTGGGAGGGATTTTTGAGTCAGGTTTGGAGACAGGGATGTCCAAGGTGTGATCCCTTGGACTACATAATGGAGAAGTCTCATTTTTGATCATAATGCTGTGGTGTTCATGGCAGAGCAGTCCTGGTGAGTGTTTTTTCACTTGTCTCTTGTGCCTTTTGTTTCTTTTGTGTGTCTTGTCTGTTGCCTTAGCCCTCAAGGGGCCTCTTGGAATCGCTGGCATCAGTCTAAACATTTCTGATCTTGGACAGGCATCACAATCCCATCTCTCTTCAAAGCATCCAGGTCTTGTTCCCAGCTGTATCCACAGCTGTGCCCTGCCCTGATCCATGATGGCAGGTTAGGTCTTGTAAGAGTGCAGAGATAGGCAGGGGATTCTGACCACAGCATTCTCAGGCATCCATCTCAGTGGTTCTTGGAATAAAAGTCACCTTGTCATCATCTTGTTCCTTCATGGATCTCTGAGCCTGGCCAGCTCAGCATTGGTCTCATCTCAGTCATCTCATTCTGAGTTCTCTTGGTCCTTACAATCATTCTTCTTGCTGAGAGTTTTCTGTCCCTGTTGTGTCCCCTTGTTTGTTGTGTCCCGTGTCACTGGTGTTGGTGTGTGTTTGGCCTGGACTGCTCTGCCCTGCTGCACAGCTGGGTGTAGGGGTAATAGGACAAGTGCTGGGGACTTGAAATTTGTAATGTGGGGTGTAGATGGTATATGTAGATTGGCACAAGATGTCTGGAGCTGTCAGTTTATCCTGCAGCACTCTGACTTTCTGTCTAACTTTCTTTCAGATGCAGATGGATTTAAATCCGTGGTGGAGCTCCCCATGCCGGGTGAGGGGGTTCCCCTGAGCAGGTCAGTCACTGTTTCTGTTTGTAGAAGTGTAAATGGTGGCTCTGTTACAGCTCTGTTCTTTCTCTTTATTTGTAGGAAGTAAAGCTGGATATCAGCAGTCAAGGTGAAGTCAGCAAGGTGAGCAGTGATGGGTGGACAGAAGCAGTTGCTGTTGCTGCAGTCTCACTTTCTGGTGCAACTCTAAGCATCCATTCCTGTGTGTTTAGGGCAGTCCCACCCACATGAGGCCGAACTGCCCTCACCAAGGGGACGACAGAGCCGGTTCTCCTCCCTCGTGAGCCCTCCAGGAGCGTGACAGGAGTCTGTGATGAAGCCTTGATCTTCTCGATTTGAAGGTGCCCTCCAGGTACACTTTGGTAATGCCTGAGGAGTTTGGGGTGAGTCGTGGAGGTAGGGAGGAGGAGCGAGGGTCCCCTCAAGTTTCAGCAGTGCCCCATCACCTTGTCTCCTCTTTACCCAGGCACACCCTGCGCCATCAGCGTCAGCCTCCGAGCGCGGCCGAGGCGTGCGGGCCGAGGGCATTCCTGGGAGAGGGTGAGTAGCAGAGTTTGGGGTTTGGGTGATGTTCTGCTAAGCTCAGGCATTCATGTTTGCTTTTGTTTATTGCAGCTGACTGAGAGACAACAGCCCAGTGACAGCAGGGAATTCCCAGAGGATGGGCGGCCTTCCTGCACACCCGATGTGGATTCTGATCCTGGACCATCCCAAAGATAAGTGGGAGGCTACAGGGGGATCAAAGTGGGGTGCAGGGCCAGGAGTCAGTGGGAGGGATTTTTGAGTCAGGTTTGGAGACAGGGATGTCCAAGATGTGATGCCTTGGACTACATAATGGAGAAGTTTCAGTTTTGATTTTAATGCTGTGGTGTTCATGGCAGAGCAGTCCTGGTGAGTGTTTTTTCACTTGTCTCTTGTGCCTTTTGTGTCTTTTGTGTGTCTTGTCTTTTGCCTTAGCCCTCAAGGGGCCTCTTGGAATCCCTGGCATCAGTCTGAGCATTTCTGATCTTGGACAGGCATCACAATCCCATCTCTCTTCAAAGCATCCAGGCCTTGTTTCCAGCTGTATCCACAGCTTTGCCCTGCCCTGATCCATTATGGCAGGTTAGGTCTTGTAAGAGTGCAGAGATAGGCAGGGGATTCTGACCACAGCATTCTCAGGCATCCATCTTCAGTGGTTCTTGGAATAAAAGTCATCTTGTCATCATCTTGTTCCTTCATGGATCTCTGAGCCTGGCCAGCTCAGCATTGGTCTCATCTCAGTCATCTCATTCTGAGTTCTCTTGGTTCTTACAGTCATTCTTCTTGCTGAGAGTTTTCTGTCCCTGTTGTGTCCCCTGGTTTGTTGTGTCCCGTGTCACTGGTGTTGGTGTGTGTTTGGCCTGGACTGCTCTGCCCTGCTGCACAGCTGGGTGTAGGGGTAATAGGACAAGTGCTGGGGACTTGAAATTTGTAATGTGGGGTGTAGATGGTATCTGTAGATTGGCACAAGATGTCTGGAGCTGTCAGTTTATCCTGCAGCGTTCTGACTTCTGTCCTAACTTTCTTTCAGATGCAGATGGATTTAAATCCGTGGTGGAGCTCCCCATGCCGGGTGAGGGGGTTCCCCTGAGCAGGTCAGTCACTGTTTCTGTTTGTAGAAGTGTAAGTGGTGGCTCTGTTACAGCTCTGTTCTTTCTCTTTATTTGTAGGAATTAAAGCTGGATATCAGCAGTCAAGGTGAAGTCAGCAAGGTGAGCAGTGATGGGTGGACAGAAGCAGTTGCTGTTGCTGCAGTCTCACTTTCTGCTGCAACTCTAAGCATCCATTCCTGTGTGTTTAGGGCAGTCCCACCCACATGAGGCCGAACTGCCCTCACCAAGGGGACAACAGAGCCGGTTCTCCTCCCTCATGAGCCCTCCAGGAGCGTGACAGGAGTCTGTGATGAAGCCTTGATCTTCTCGATTTGAAGGTGCCCTCCAGGTACACTTTGGTAATGCCTGAGGAGTTTGGGGTGAGTCGTGGAGGTAGGGAGGAGGAGCGAGGGTCCCCTCAAGTTTCAGCAGTGCCCCATCACCTTGTCTCCTCTTTACCCAGGCACACCCTGCGCCATCAGCGTCAGCCTCCGAGCGCGGCCGAGGCGTGCGGGCCGAGGGCATTCCTGGGAGAGGGTGAGTAGCAGAGTCGTGGGGTTTGGGTGATGTGCTGCTAAGCTCAGGCATTCATGTTTGCTTTTGTTTATTGCAGCTGACTGAGAGACAACAGCCCAGTGACAGCAGGGAATTCCCAGAGGATGGGCGGCCTTCCTGCACACCCGATGTGGATTCTGATCCTGGACCATCCCAAAGATAAGTGGGGGGCTACAGGGGGGATCAAAGTGGGGTGCAGGGCCAGGAGTCAGTGGGAGGGATTTTTGAGTCAGGTTTGGAGACAGGGATGTCCAAGATGTGATCCCTTGGACTACATAATGGAGAAGTTTCAGTTTTGATTTTAATGCTGTGGTGTTCATGGCAGAGCAGTCCTGGTGAGTGTTTTTTCACTTGTCTCTTGTGCCTTTTGTTTCTTTTGTGTGTCTTGTCTTTTGCCTTAGCCCTCAAGGGGCCTCTTGGAATCCCTGGCATCAGTCTGAGCATTTCTGATCTTGGACAGGCATCACAATCCCATCTCTCTTCAAAACATCCAGTCCAATTTCTTTTCATGTCTGGTTCTGAGCTGTATGGACAGCTGTGCCCTGCCCTGATCCATTATGGCAGGTTAGGTCTTGTAAGACTGCAGAGATAGGTAGGGGATTCTGACCACAGCATTCTCAGGCATCCATCTTTGTGGTTCTTGGAATAAAAGTCATCTTGTCATCATCTTGTTCCTTCATGGATCTCTGAGCCTGGCCAGCTCAGCATTGGTCTCATCTCAGTCATCTCATTCTGAGTTCTCTTGGTTCTTACAATCATTCTTCTTGCTGAGAGTTTTCTGTCCCTGTTGTGTCCCCTGGTTTGTTGTGTCCCGTGTCACTGGTGTTGGTGTGTGTTTGGCCTGGACTGCTCTGCCCTGCTGCACAGCTGGGTGTAGGGGTGATAGGACAAGTGCTGGGGACTTGAAATTTGTAATGCTGGGTGTACTTGGACTCTAGAGGGTATTCCTTGATTGACACGAGATGTCTGGTGCTTTTAAATTATCCTGCAGCACTCTGATTTTTGTTCTAACTTTTTTCAGATGCAGATGGATTTAAATCCATGGCAGAGCACCCCATGACGGGTGAGGAGGGAGTTCCCCTGAGCAGGTCAGTCACTGTTTCTGTTTGTAGAAGTGTAAATGGTGGCTCTGTTACAGCTCTGTTCTTTCTCTTTATTTTTAGGAATTAAAACTGGATATCAGCAGTCAAGGTGAAGTCAGCAAGGTGAGCAGTGATGGGTGGACAGAAGCAGTTGCTGTTGCTGCAGTCTCACTTTCTGCTGCAACTCTAAGCATCCATTCCTGTGTGTTTAGGGCAGTCCCACCCACATGAGGCCGAACATCCCTCACCAAGGGGACGACAGAGCCAGTTCTCCTCCCTCTTGAGACAACAGCCCCGTGACAGCAGGAAATTCCCAGAGGGAGAGCGACCTTCCTTCACACCAGACTGGATTCTCATCTCTGGCCATCCCAGCAATAAGTGGAGGGCTGTGAGAGGATGAAAGTGGGGTGCAGGATCAGGAGTCAGTGGGAGGGGTTTTTGAGTCAGGGATGTCCAAGGTGTTTCCCCTTAGGCAGGTAAAGTGCAAGTCTCATTTTTGATCACAGTGCTGTGGTGTGCATGGCAGAGCAGTCCTGGTGAGTGTTGTGTCACCCGTCTGTTGTGTCTTTTGTGTGTCTTGTCTTTCTCTTAGCCGTCAAGGGGCTTCTTGGAATCCCTGGCATCAGTCTGAACATTTCTGATCTTGGACAGGCATTGGAATCCCATCTCTCTTCAGAATCATCCAGTCCAATTTCTTTTCAGGTCTGTTTCTGAGCTGTATTGACAGCTGTGCCCTGCCCTGATCCATTATGGCAGGTTAGGTCTTGTAAGAGTGCAGAGATAGGCAGGGGATTCTGACCACAGCATTCTCAGGCATCCATCTCAGTGGTTCTTGGAATAATTCATTTTATCATCTTGTTCCTGCAGAGTTCTCTGAGCCTGGCCAGCTCAGCATGTTCTCATCTTGGTCATCTCATTCTGAGTTCTCTTGGTCCTTACAATCATTGTTCTTGCTGAGAGTTTCCTGTCCCTGTTGTGTCCCCTGGTTTGTTGTGTCCCGTGTCACTGGTGTTGGTGTGTGTTTGGCCTGGACTGCTCTGCCCTGCTGCACAGCTGGGTGTAGGGGTAATAGGACAAGTGCTGGGGACTTGAAATGTGTGATGTGGGGTGTAGTTGGACTGTAGATGTTGTATGTACATTGAGATCAGATGTCTGGAGCTTTTAAATTATCCTGCAGCACTCTGACTTTTGTTCTAACTTTGTAACTGATGCAGATGGAATAAATCTGTGGATACAAATAAGATTGGAGTTTCTTTGGGTTGTTGCTCCCACAAAATACAAATAATTTTTGGATAGGAGTTACTTGATGTGTTTCATTCCCTCTTCCCCTTAAAATCAGAGCAGAGGAAGCAGATTTTAAATCATCATTCCATGGATTTCACCAACTTCCTGACTGTTCCAAAAGTTTTCAATGTTAGAAATTCCTGAGCTTGTTTTTCAGACAAGCTAGGATTTAGATGTTATTAATTCCTGTTATTTGATGTTTTTCCTCTCTCTGGTTTTAGTAAAGGAATATTTACTTATCCCAATTTTCCATCCTAACTGGAATTTTTGTACATCTTAGGGCACATTTCTAAGGAAATTTATCAAGTGAATGTTGGTAAATCAGGAATTGTTCAGCACCATATCCACAGAATTCTGTAAATTCCCAGGAGAACTTGCTTAGTGTTTAATTGCCATAATTCATCTCTTTGTAAAGTGGAATTCACTGCATTTTAAATTACATAAATCCCATTGCAACTTCAATCCTGGCCTAATTGCTGGGGTGGTTCTGTCCTGCCTTGGCACATTTGGATGTTCATTTGAAGTGACATTCCTGCTAAAATAGAATCTGTTTCCAAGAACAACTGGGAATTGTCTGGAAAACCTTATTTTCTGGGAGGCAATGAATTTGTTTTGCCTATCCCTGCAGAATTGAGGATACTCTCAGAGCTGTGTTAGGCAGTGGCATGAGGGGAGAGCTGCATTTATTTAATTTTGTATTTATGAATTTTATATATTTTTTTCGTTTTGTATTTGCTTGCTTTTGTATGCTTTTATTTTCTTGTGCTTTATATTTATGTTATGTTATTTTTTGTTTTGTATTTTTAAACAGGTTTTATTTTTGATTTCCTCTATTTTTATATTTTTATTTTAATTTTTTTCTTATATGACTTTATTTTTAATGCCTCTATTTTTTATTCTTTAATTTTATTATTTCCATGTTATTTATTTTGTATTTTTATTGTTTTATTTAATTTTTAAACTTTTTAAAATTTCATTTTATTGCTTTTTATTTTATTTTTTTTAATTTAAAATTTTATTTTTAAATTTTCATTTCTTTATTTTATTTTTAATTTATTTTTCCATGTTTTCTTTGTTCCTTTTTTCAAGGAACAAAGTGGAAGTTTGGCTATTGGCAAGAAAGAAGCTGAGAAATGATGTCCATGTCCACTGGATGTCTGTATACAATTGGGAATGCAGTTAGCAAAACTTCTGTATTTTCTGCTAAATTAAAAAACCTGACCTGAGAAAGCTGTAAACACCGTGGTGCTGTTTCTTTCCTTTTTACACACTAACAGTTCTCATTCCACCCATTTACAGAATTACCAGCAATAACTTGATGTTGAGGTGTATTTCAGAGTTCGCAATAAAGAAAGTAGACTTTTTCTTTTGTAACACTCCAAATCTCATTGTTTATTAACAAAAAAATCCAAGATAAAGCAAACAAAAAACCCCAACCCAGAACCAATCTCCCACCCAAATGAGCACAGAAATAGAAAATATATCAATATTATTTTAATAAAAACTAAATATTTCCTTCTTAGAAAACCATGCTAATTTTATTCTGATTTATTGTAGTTCTGGTGTGTTAGGCTAATGAATTCATATAGTTTAAGATATCATTTCAAACATAAACAAACAAACATGAATTTAAAAAATATGTAAATAAATGTAATTAAAAAAAGGAAATATAAACCATGAAAAATAATATCAAGGACATAAATACATATACCATATTGCATACATTATTATGTATTATATGTCATTTCAAATATAAACAAACATGAATTTTAAAAATAAATTCAAAAATATGTAAATAAATGTACTTAAAAGAAGAAATATAAAACATGAAAAATAATATCAAGGATATATATACATATACCATATTGCATACATTATTATATATTATATATAATTTCAAATATAATCAAATAAACATGAAATTTAAAAATTAATACAAAATATGTAAATAAATGTAATTAAAAAGAGAAATATAAAACATTAAAAATAATAACAAGGATATAAATACATATACCATATTGCATACATTATTATGTATTATATATCATTTCAAATATAAGCAAACAAACATGAATTTTAAAAATAAATATGAAAATATGTAAATCTATGTAATTAAAAGAAGAAATATAAAACATGAAAAATAATATCAAGCATATAAATACATATACCATATTGCATACATTATTATATATATTATATATAATTTCAAATATAAGCAAACAAACGTGAATTTTAAAAATAAATACAAAAATATGTAAATATATGTAATAAAAAAGAAATATAAAACATTAAAAATAATATCAAGGATATGGATACATATATCATATTGCATACATTATTACATATATTATACATGCATATGAAGAGAAAGATAAATGGTAATTATGAAAATAATAAATATTAAAAATATTAAAATATAGCTTTCAGTAAAGGCTTCTTTTGTTTGAATTTGGCTGGTGGCAGGGTTCTTTTAGTTGTGGCTGGGAGTCTTTCGGGGCATTTATTTTACAGGGTTTGGGAAGGGGATTTTTTGTCACGTTCTTTTTTGCCTCCGATCTCTGCCTGTCCCCTGAGGTCGGGGCGGTGCTGCCACCTGGTGCATACAGAGCGGTACTGCCGCTCCCTCACCGGCTATGCCGGGCTGAGCACGGGGCGGTGCTGCCACCTGGTGCATACAGAGCGGTATTGCAGCTCCCTCACCGCCTATGCCGGGCTGAGCACGGGGCGGTGCTGCCATCCCGTGGGCACACAGCGGTACTGCAGCGCTCCCGCCTCGCCGGTGAGCACGAACTCTCACAACAAGGAGAAGAAACTATTATGTCTCTTTGCAAAAACCTTTGGCTACATCAGGGTACTAATTCAGGGAACTAACATTTCATCTTTAAATGTTCTGTTCTCTGCCATCGCCACGGTAAGCCCTGAAAGCTTCCTGAGCTGTTCTCATACAGACCTGTTTGGTCAAAAAAAAAACAACCCAAAAACCCCCAAACAATCACTATTTTATTACTGTGTGCAAACTCAGGGCAAAGTTTTTATTCAACATCTCTAAGTAGAAACATTAAAGCCCCAATTTCTCTTTTCTTGAACAGTCTGAGACACAGTATTACTTATATCATTTTTATTACAGGCATTTTTAACTTTTTAAAGAACTAGAAGCACTGTTTGTGCATGTGTGTGTTGGTAATATCCACCCTCTCTCCAATGCAGAAGGGGAAAAAAAGGCTGCAGAGCTTCCTACAATGGGCTGTAAGTGCAAATAAGGAGGAGCCAGAGGTTTGGTCATGATGATTTACTATTTCTTAAGAACCTGGTTGATTTCATGATACCAAAACCAGTATGAATAGAAGACTGAACTCAGGAATCATGATTGTCTTATGGCGTTTAAAAAGCTTTAATGGCTTTTAAAGACATTTATATCAGACGTGGTTTATTTTTAAATTTAAAAAAAAAAAAAAAAAGCCCTGATCCATCACTGCTGCTGCACTGTGTGACAGAAGCCCCAAATGCCACCTTCCCTCCACTTGGAACAGGTGAGAGATGGAACTAAGCCCCAGAGGATTTTCTGCTCATTGATTATACGTGAGTTTTAGTGGGAATTCTCTGGGAAATCTGGCAGCTGAACATGCCAGCCCAGATCTGCAAACATGCAGTGCCAGAATGAGAACATTTGAAATGTAAACCAGGATTTATTCAATTGACTCAGGGCTGCAGGCTGTGCCCAGGTCCTTGTTACAAATACTGCACAGGGAAAAACCAGAACTGCACATTCCTTGTGATGTGTCTTGAATTTTGGGGGAGAGGTAAATAAAAATGAGATGCAAATGAGGGAATTGCTTCTACATGTAAATATTCCTGTCCTAAAGGAGCCG
The DNA here is from genome assembly GCA_910950805.1 of Acrocephalus scirpaceus scirpaceus. Lineage (NCBI taxonomy): Eukaryota > Metazoa > Chordata > Aves > Passeriformes > Sylviidae > Acrocephalus > Acrocephalus scirpaceus. Next base: position 61,561 of record CAJVGK010000066.1, read on the forward strand.
TCGGCTCTGTACCAAGACTTGAGATAAAAAAAATATATTTCTTTAAAACCCAAGCCCTTTAGAGGCTGCAGTTTGCGTCATGTAGAATTCCTAGGGGCTGAGATCAGGAAATCTGTGAGCCACATCCAGCTGAGCTCAGGGGAACCGAACCGAGCTCGGCCCAAGTCGGCGACCGGCACCGACTTCTGCCGAACCGAGCCGAGCCTCCTGCTCTCGTGCCCATTACTTAGCGCCAGTGCAGTCACTGCCCGTGAGCTCCTGCCCGACCGTCCGTGTCCGTGCGATGGCCGGGCCGGCCGCGGGCCCCGGCAGCCGGAAAACACCGAGCTGGGCGTGTTTAACGTGGGGCGGCCCCGCCTTCCCGCGCGGGGCTCGGCCCGGCCCGCACCGCCCTCAGGGAGCCGAGCCCGGCCGAGGGGCGGGGAGCGCAGCGAGCGGTACCGAGTACGGCCGAACGGAGCCTCCTGCTTTTGTGCCCATTAATTAGTGCAAATGCAATCACTGCCTGTGATCTCCTGCCCGATCCCGCCCTCCCGTCCGTGGCCGGGCCGCCCGCGGGCCCCGGCAGCCGGAAAACACCGAGCTGGGCGTGTTTAACGTGGGGCGGCCCGGCCCGCGCCGCCCTCAGGGAGCCGAGCCCGGCCGAGGGGCGGGGACCGCAGCGAGCGGCGCCGAGTGCAGGCCGAACCGAGCCGAGGGGCGGGGACCGAAGGGAGGGGCGCCGAGTGCGGCCGAACCGAGCCGGGGTTCCCCGAAGAGACGAATCTAAACGACGGCGACCGAGAAAAGCCGAGGTCTTCCGAACAGCCGAGAGTTTACGACAATTTCCGAGGTTTGCCGAACAGCCGAAAATAGACGAGAGTTGACGACAATTGCCGAGGTTTTCCGAACAGCCGAGAATAGCCGAGAATTGACGAGGTTTTCCGAACAGCCGAAAATAGACGAGAGTTGACGACAATTGCCGAGGTTTTCCGAACAGCCGAAAATAGCCGAGAATTGACGACAATTGCCGAGATTTTCCGAACAGCCGAAAATAGCCGAGAATTGACGACAATTGCCGAGATTTTCCGAACAGCCGAAAATAGACGAGAAATTACGAAAAGAGCCGCGTGCAGCCGAAAAGTCGAACCCAGCCGACTTCAGCCGACTTTAGCTGATTCGAACCGGACGTAGCCGCTTTCAGCCGAACCGAGGGAGCCCGGCGCCATCGCTCCGTCCGTCCTTCCCCCCTCCCGCTGCGGCCGCGGCCCCCAGCATCGCCGTGGAGCCGGGGCGGAACGTCTCCAAGCTGCCGGAGAGTGCGGATGGTGAGGGCGGATCGTGCCTGGACACGGTTCCGGGGGGAGTCGGGGGTTCCGGGGGGAGTCGGGGGTTCCCGGGGAAAGGCCCCGCGTGCTCGCTGGCCCCGAGAGCCCCTGGAACGCTTATTCGGGCAGGTCAAGCCGCTTCTGGCCTGAGGGAGGAATTTCTCACAAGGACACAGAGATGGACAAGGGGAACCGAAGCAGCTTCAGATTAAATATCAAGAAGGAATTTTTCCCTGTGAGGGTGGGGAGGCCCTGGCACAGGGTGCCCAGAGGAGCTGTGGCTGCCCCTCGGTCCCTGGAAGTGTCCAAGGCCAGGTTGGACGGGGATTGGAACACCCTGGGATGGTGGAATGGGATGAGCTTTAAGGTCCCTTCCACAATTTACTGATTCTGATGATTTGGCTGGGGTCAGTCAGCCTGTTGGAAATTCAGGCTGAAAGATGACTGCTCATAATTTGCGCTGTGTAAACCAAGAATGAATGCTTAAAAAAATTCTGATGCATGATTTTTTTTTTAAAGGGATGGGGAGAGTTGCTGCCTTTTGTTTTCCTCTGAATAAATGTTATTTCTTCCTTGCAGCATGGTAGAAACCCTGTTCTGCTCAGCTGTCTTAAAATCTGTCTAGAGAATGAAAGTGTGTTTGGGTTTAGTTGGTTTGTAGCACTTAAAAGTGGTCTTCAAATATTCTTCAATAACTGTATCCTGAATTAAAGCTCCATGCCAGAGTTCTTTTGTGCAAGCATTTTTAGTTGGTTTATAGCACTTTAAAATGGTCTTCAGATATTCTTCAATAACTGTATCCTGAATTAAAGCTCCATGCCAGAGTTCTTTTGTGCAGGCACTGTTCTAATAGACAGTGGTTGTTCATCTGGACTGGTTTAAATGTGTCTGTTTTTTTTCTGAAGTTCCCATTTATTTTGCTATATTGATGTGGATTTTCACTCTCATACTCTGGACAGTGGCTTTGGGATTTTTTTCTCCATTCCACAGCTAGAATATTTTTTTTCCCATGGCAGTAAAATTCTCTAAAGTATAACCTGGCTGCAGAATGGCATTTTCTCAGAGAGTAATGCTGCTTCTCCCAGCCAGCACTGCACTGTTCTTGGTCTTGGTGCAATTTGTCACTGTATTCTGTAGAATCCATGGCTGCCTCTCAGGGTTCTGAAGGAGTGCTGTATTTGGATTTTTGGCTTCAGAGTGGGAAGTGCATGATCTGAACTGTGGCATCTCACCTATATTCTCAGAACCCTGGAAAAGCAAGCTCTTATTCATGAGGAACTCTTGAAAGTTGAGCTGTCTTGCAAGAGGTGCTGCAAAGGGTGAGATTTAACCTGATATCCTTCTTTGTTTAAATCACCTCTGTGAAACCTTAATATGCTTCAATAGTTTCTGCAGAACAGCTTATATCACGCAGAGCAATTCAGCACATTGTAACATGTACTGGACTGCTTCATGTAACTGGTACCTTGTGTCATGCAAGATTTTCAGCCCCTTTTCCTTCAGTTTTCATGGTAATTACCCTTTTCTGTTTATCAAGCACTGCCTTGGGTTCCTGTTTATGTCTCAGTAATTTGATCTGTTGTTTCTAGTTAGTTCTGCTTCACTTCTCCAGATCTTCACTTAACGTTTAGTCATGTGTCTTCTGCCTTTTGTGCAAATGGACTTAATGCTTCTTCTGTGACGTTGTATTAAGTATTAATCATAAATTAATCATGACAAATCAAGCAGATGTTTAGCTCTACTAAAATCTTGTGACTGCAGGTAGGAAGAGTTTGAAGCAAATAGTGTAAGGAAGTTGTCTGTGGAAGCTGAAGGTTGTGCAGCAAAAGCTGAGTGTGTGGCTGTGACACATAGCCAGGCTGGGAAGAGTTTCTGTGTGGACAGTGGATATTAAAGTTGGGTGAGCTTTGAAAGTAGCACAGAAAGATTCAAATGAAAAGAATGGGTGATGTGAGATCAGATCTGAGCCCTTTCTGACGTGCACACATGCTCTTTGTGTTGTCAAATTCTGTGTGTAACCAAGTGTGTTTCCCTGGTTGTTTTGCAGGTAGTTGGGCTACTCAAAGCTCTGGAGACAAGACTGACCGTGTTGAGTCACGGGTGGCTGCTCTGCGTAGGCAGGTCTGAGAGGAAATATGGTGAGTGTTGAACTGCAGGACAGGCACGGGGGGAGCTGCAGTACCGCTCTGTGTGCACAGGGTGGCAGCACCGCCCCAAGCTCAGCCCGGGACAGGCACGGGGGGCTGCAGTACCGCTCTGTGTGCACAGGGTGGCAGCACTGCCCCAAGCTCAGCCCGGGACAGGCACGGGGGGGCTGCAGTACCGCCCTGTGTCTCCCTGAGGCTGAAGCCGTGTTTGCTGTCAGTGACGACATAGGGGAGGATGATAAAGACGGAGAACTTTGGGTTTTTTCCCCTGAGTCCCAAGACTCTCTCTGCAGCTGTGGCCTGTATATCTCTTAAAAGAGTTTCTGGGTTTCGAAAGGTTTTTACATTCTGCAGTATTTATCTATAACTCAAGTAAAAACAGTCATACTGTATCAATGTGATGTTAATGACTTTATTTGAGTTGGTTAGTTAAAGCAAATCATTGATAAGGGGTTTGAGCATCCCTTGGATGGCCCTTGGAGCTGGCAGCTCTTACTTCATTTCTCTTCATTCCTTTCATGTCTTTCAATTATTTCCTAAGCAATTACTGCAATGAGGATATACAATAAGGACAACAGCATTTCTGCTCTGATGGATTGGGAAATGCAAGCCCAATTCCTTGGAGAGGTTGAAGGAATGGGGATCTGAGCCTCAAGCTGGGTTTTGACAGTGGGAATTTGATGAGGAAGAAAGAGGAGAGATCCCCCAGGAAGTGGTTAAGGGCAGTCCTGCTGGCTTTGGGTGCTCCTACCCCCCAAAAATCATCCTGATTTAACTGGGCTTGAAGAAGCAGTGGGATGTGTCAGGGGGCCTGTGCTGGGACCCCCACACCCTGGTCAGGGATGCTGGGAAGTGCCAGCTGCAGAGGAACCCTAGAGAGGGGCTGTGCTGGGATGCCTCAAATTCCAGCCAGAGATGCTGGGCACTGCTGGACCTTTGGGACACTGCTGAGAGGCTCCACTGCCTGATCCAGAGAGGTCTCCCATGATTTTCTGTGGTGCTTAGAAGCTGGCAGGTCATTACAGCCCCCCAGGTTGAAAATCCCATGGGAGCAGTTGGAGTCACAGACGATCACAGAGAAGCCAATCTGGGAGAGAGGAAATGAGCTGTTCCATAGATTTATTTCTCCCAATGCCTTTTGAATTTATACCAGAATCTCTCCTCCTGTATCAGATCCCGTATCCTTGAGTTTTGAGTTTTCTCATAAAGAATTCTCTGCCCACGCTGGAGAAAACAACATTCCCTGGCACTGCAGAGAGCAGCGGTTTGGGGGGTCCTGGGGCCGCCTCTCGGTACTCATGGTCATTCTTCTTGCTGAGAGTTTTCTGTCCCTGTTGTGTCCCCTGGTTTGTTGTGTCCTGTGTCACTGGTGTTGGTGTGTATTTGGCCTGGTGCTGCTCCGCCCTGCTGCACAGCTGGATCTGGGGGTAATAGGCTAAATCTTGGGGGCTTGAAATTTGTGATGTAGGATGTAGTTGGATTGTAGAAGGCATTCCTAGATTGACATGAGATGTCTGGAGCTGTCTGTTTGTCCTGCAGCACTCTGACTTTTGTCCTAACTTTCAGATGCAGATGGATTAGGATTAAATCCGTGGCATAGCACCCCATCCATGCATCTGTTCTTCTTAAGGGGTGCAATGTAGTTCACCTGCAGGAATAACACAATGTCTCAACATTTTACAGCCTCACTCATTCCCTGATAAACACTGGACATGTTGTACCTACTGATCCTTATGCCATTTTCAAACATCTTTTGATGTGTTAGTATTTCATGAACCACAGAAAATGTTCATATGAATTTTGATAGATTTGGGTTTTTTTTTTTTCCAGCTCTGTTTCTGCAGTCCATCTTCTAGGTATTGCAGTCTCTCTTGATTTTAGTATGAGGTTTTTCTTTCCATTGAAAAGTATTATCTGCTTCCGTTCTCCAGACTTATGCAGATTTTCTATATTTCTTCATAGTATCTAATTCCATGTATCACTCAGAAACATAATTTCTTCCTGCTCTAATGCTGCACAATTTCTTTAGCTGGTATCTTCCTTGCTGTGTTGTGTAAGACTGAATTTCAAGGGACTTCCTTTGTTTTTAATCTCTAGACAAATATTTGAGGGTAAAATTGGTTGAAAGTACATACAAGGTCAGAATGTTTTTACTTCTTTTCCTTGGTATTGCATTTCTCAATGCACTCTTAAATCAAGAGTGTTTGCGGTGTTTTGCCTTTCATATTTTGCAGTTTTGTATTTCAGAAAGACCTGCAGAATAAAGGTGCTGTTCTTTATGCCTTCAGCAGTCCTATCAGAGCTGATATGACTGCTTAGCAGTTCATTTTCAGAAACTACTGGGCTGAAAAGGCGATGAGCAAACGGTGGCTTTCAGATAGGGGTCTGTGTTGAAAGAAAAGAAATACAGGAGAGAAGGAGCACAGTTCCCTGGTTATATTTTATTATTATAACTGCAATTACATCTTAATTCTAAATAGTCTGGAATTTTAAAAATAATGATTAGCTGAGGCCAACAAAGCTTACACTTTTTCATGGTTTTGATCTTGTATGCTTTTGGAGGACCCTGTTCAGCAACATGGTCCTCATTAGCAACCATAACCACCCTCTCTAAATAATTCTGGACTTACTGGAAGCCAGCTGGGTATGGCACTGTGGGTTTGATGGGGCTGATGGTAGGTCATCACTATGGAAATTTGTTCATTAGGTGGGCACCCTGTTAGAGCAGCCTTTTAAGGGTTTCTCAAAAGCTCTGTTCCAGTCAGGTGATCTCTGGGGCGCTGCTGTATGGGAGTGCAGAGCCTCTGTGCAGCATAAACTTGCAGAGTTCTGTTCTCACATTCCTGTTGATGGGCACTGCACACAGCCTGGGCTCAGCCTCTGCCATCACCGGGTACCCTGGCCCTGCTGAGCTCCAGGAAGGCTGGGCTGAGGGGAGAGCACCTTGGTGGAAGGGAAAGGTGAAAATCGTTTCTAATAACGTGTACAGCGTGCAGTTAGAAGGTTGCACAAGTCATAGGTGAAAATCCTGCTTATGTCTGTGTTAGTTCCATTGTTTCAAGGGTGGTATTTTCCTATGGAATAGCACCTTTTGCAAAAGGATTTCATTGTGATTTTGAGTTATTAGTTGTTCATTCTTCTGCAGAATTGACTGTAAGATGCAATGATATCTATTTTAAAATATGGTTTGGAATTACCTGCTGTTCAGTGGCAAAATATCTATTTCACATATATATGTCTATGTATATAATAAACAAGTAGTATTTTTCTGTTGTATTTTTATTACATATTTTGTGAAACCTTTCAATAACAACAATGATGGAAAGGGCAAAAGAGTGCTGCTTGTGAGGAGAAGAGCATTAAGACACTTCTAGAAAGGTCACTTCCATGAGCTGTAAGCTTTTAGGAGACTTTATCATTTTGCTGACAGGGTCAACTTGATATTGATTGGCTGGGTGTTCTGTTTGGTTCCTGGAGGGCCAGTTATTTGAAGAAACCTGTGTAAACATCCAGGCAATATTCTTCATACTCTTGCCCTATTTCAGCATTTTGAGTTGCTTACTGTGTTGTATTTTTACAAACAAAAGATGAGATGAAGTTCAAGTATTTGATTATCAGTGTTTAAATTCAGGTTATTGTACCTTGCCTTCATTTTTTGAATTTAGCTGAGTCTCTTACTGTAGAAGAGCTTGCAGATTTGATAACTAAGTCTTCCTTAAGTAGTTGTTTACTGCAACTTGAGTTTTATGGCTCTCTGAGCATCCTAATAATTTTTTATTATTTGTTTTAAAAAAGAATGACTCGAAACCTCCCACAAAATAGATGCACAGCATCTTTTAGGGGGAACTTCTGTGTTTTGGTTTTGTGGGGGATTTTTTGGTTGTTTCAGTAAGGAGACAGATTTGTCAGTTTCATGGTTTTGCACTTTGGAAAGCAGGAGGCACTGCCTGTGTCCGAGGCTGCTCGCACTTGTTGCCTTCCTGGCAGAATTTATTTCTTCTCTACTGCATCTTCTTAATAGAGGCCCTTATTTCTCCTTGTTTTCCTCTGGCTTCTGTAGCTTTGTCTCCATTTATTCGGTCAGACAGGAGATATTGGAAGGCTTTTTCCTGTCAGTAACCATTCCTACGGAGTCCCCAGTTCATCTCTTAAGCCAACTCTGTGCTTGCGAGTCACGGCCCCTCTGCATCCTTCTGCTGCTGTTAAAGCAACTCACAGAATAACTACTGAACTCAGGCAATCATAGGCAATCTTGGGAAAGAACAGGAAATGATTTAAGCAAATATCTTTGGAGCAGCAAACATTACCTGTAGTAACTTGTACAGAAGCATCTTCTCATCAGCTGGACCCACAGCACAGGTGCCTGTTCAGGTGCCTGTTAATGAAACTTAATTGGTAAATAGAACTATAAATCGAATTGGCCCTTTTGGACCTAGAAGTATATAGTATGTCTGAAATGAATTCTTCTTGGTTTTTTCCCAGGACTGTGTCCTGGAGGCATTCCAGTTGCTTGTTTCCATGACTTTGAGCCTATTTAATCAGAGATGGAGCAGATGGACTGCAAACCCTACCAGCCCCTGTCAGAAGTGAAACATGAAGTGGATCCAACTTACACAAGTTCTTCAGATGAAAGTGAGGATGGTGGAAAGCAAAAAACCACAATCTTATGCCTCAAGAGAAACTCTGAATGAATACAGCCAAGAGCTAAGACTTAACTAGAGCAGGTGTAGCAGAAAAAGAAAAGCCATTGACCAGTCCACACAAGGTAAATGATTTGTTTTTTCTATGAATTGTGATTGTTACTCCCTGATTGCGCACTGTGAAACAAGATCAGGAGTTGAGCAAACATTTTGTTCTCAAAGGCTTCTAGTACCAACCAACTTTTTACCTGGTTTTAATCATACAGTAATATCAGAAATTTAGGATATTTTTTTTAATTGAAGATAAAGTGGTTTTTTAGTATTTAGCAGGATGGACTGTCTGGTATTCTGGAAATCATCCCATGCTAGCTACAGACAAATATTTTGCTAAAAAATCAGCATTGAGGCTGCAGGCTACCTCTGCATGTGTTTACAAAGCCTGTGAATTAATTCCAATACAGCAATTCTCGTAACACTTCTAATCATATAAATAATGGAGTAATTTAAAAACTGAAGTTAATGATGGCATTGTAAGGAAAAAACCCAAGAGTCAAGTTTCTATTTTAACCTTTTGCACGATTAGGACAAATACTTGAGCAGTGATGAGAGTTGAACTAAGGTTAGGAAAAGCTACTGTTTGATTAGAGACAGAAGCTAAAGACTAAGACTAAAGAAATGGAAGAAATGAGCAGAATTTAGTGCAGCATTTCCTCTGTAAAGCCACCTGGTGCTTTTGTACACAATGAGCAGAGGAGGAGCTTTTCTGCTGCTTTCAGCTGTGGCCCCAGCCCAGGCAGGGTGGTGGGACAGGGGGAATATTTGGAGGAATCAGTGTCAGAAGCAATGAGTAACAACAGGCGGGATCCAGGGCCAGGCACTCCCTGCTCTTCAAGGAATTGGTTCAATTACATTAAAGTGTGGCCTGTACTTCTCAGCTAAAACTTCAGGTACTTATTTAAAAACAAATAAACTCAAAGCTTTTGCTGTAACTTTGTGTTGAAATATTAATCATAAACTAATCACGGTAGATCAGGTTGATGTTTTGCTCTACTAAAATCTTGTGACTGCAGGTAGGAGGAGTTGGAAGCAAATAGTGTAAGGAAGTTGTCTGTGGAAGCTGAAGGTTGTGCAGCAAAAGCTGAGTGTGTGGCTGTGACACAGCAAGGCTGGGAAGAGTTTCTGTGTGGACAGTGGATATTAAAGTTGGGTGAGCTTTGAAAGTAGCACAGAAAGAATCAAATGAAAAGAATGGGTGATGTGAGATCAGATCTGAGCCCTTTCTGACGTGCACACATGCTCTTTGTGTTGTCAAATTCTGTGTGTAACCAAGTGTGTTTCCCTGGTTGTTTTGCAGGTAGTTGGGCTACTCAAAGCTCTGGAGACAAGACTGACTGCTGTTGAGTCACGGGTGGCTGCTCTGCATAGGCAGGTCTGAGAGGGAAAATGGTGAGTGTTGAACTGCAGGAGAATGGCGAACGTGAAACTTGGCCCTGTAATCCCCTGGGATCTGTGGGAACGTTTCAAAGACTGGGAAAGAGCTGAAAGCCATGGGTGGCCTGTGCTGCAGGGGGGAGCAGTGCTGAGTGAGGCTGTGTCCCAGCCAAGGAGCTCCTCTGGGGAGGACACCCCAGGGTTTTTTCCTGATGAAGACTTCTGAGCAGTCGATCTGTAGACTTCTGGTTTAATGTATTTATTTAAATTTTTGTCTCTGAAAGCAAAGCATTTGTCTCCTGTCTTCCCTGCCATGCAGTATCTGCTGAACGGGGTGTGCATTTCCCTAAGCTAGTAAGGAACCTCCCTGTGATTCTGTAATTTCCAAAGGAACAGCATGAAGTCACTTTTCCTTTTCTTGTCTCTTTTGCTTGACTAGTGCTCAAAGACAGGAATGACTCCATAACTCTATGTGGTGACTTGTTAGTTTGGTGGGGGTTTTTTGCAAGTGCAGGGCTAAAATGTGATGTAAGAAGAGGCTTTTTATTTTTTGCAGCATTAGAGAAATGCTTTTGCATGAGGTGTTGAAGGTCAGTTGTTTCACAAGTTCAAAGGGAGGGAAACCAAACCAAACTGATGGCAATACTCCTTTAAGCAAGGCTTGGCATATATTTGAGCAATTAATTCAGCAGTTTTTTTGGTGTTATTGCTGATATTTTGGTTGTGTTTGGCTTTCTGTGCATTCAACTAATTGTCAGTGTTTCTCATACAGTACGAGTGTACCACTTAGTGTTTTTCAATAAAAGCAAGCAGTTGTGGTATAAAGGAAGAATAATCTCAAAAAGTGTTTTGGATTTTGTTTGGTTTCTTTTTGTTACCCAACACTACTTGGCTTTACTACTGTGAGTTCTAAAGTTTTCTCCAAAATCTTGGAATGAATTTCCTCATTCCTCCCCACTGCTAGGCACTGTATCTCTTAGAAAAGCTTCTACCCTCCATCTTGACTGCCCTGTTTTGAAGCAGTGCTCCAGTTTAGCCTGTAGTGATGGGTCTTACATCCTTTTCTGTTCAGGGAACTAAAACATTTTGTTATTGGCATACCTGCAAGAGGAGCTTACGTTACTGCAGTGTAATTAGTGAGGCACTTTCTGCTCTAACAGAAAGTTTTTGAATGCTGCTCAACAGCAATAGACCTCATTCTGCATGTTTGAAGGTGAGAGATGAGATGGTCACATCCCAGGAGCCTGATTTTGGGATGTTTTGTGCAACTGGCCAAGAAGCTTTTACATCTGGGCTTTCAATACTCTGCCCATGGCAGGTCCGGCCTGTGCTTCAACTTAGAGCCCTCAGTCGGCAGGGCAATGGACCTTTGGGGAAGTTCTTACAGCTCTACGTCATGCTTTATGAATTGTGATGATTTTCTGGAAGTGGGCTGTCCATTCTGACCCATTTTCTTCTCTCTCCTTGCAGACTGTACCTGCTGAAAGGCTGAGGGGAGGCCGGGATCTGCAAAATCTCTGACTCTCCGTGTCTCCCTGAGGCTGAAGCCGTGTTTGCTGTCAGTGACGACATAGTGGAGGATGCTAAAGACTGAAAACTTTGAGTTTTTTCACCTGAATCCCAAGACTCTCTGCAGCTGTGGCCTGTATATCTCTTAAAAGAGTTTTTTGGTTTAGAAAGGTTTTTACATTCTGCAGTATTTATCTATAACTCAAAACCAGTCATACTGTATCAGTGTGGTGTTAATGACTTTATTTGAGTTGGTTAGTTAAAGCAAATCATTGATAAGGGGTTTGAGCATCCCTTGGATGGCCCTTGGAGCTGGCAGCTCTTACTTCATTTCTCTTCATTCCTTTCATGTCTTTCAATTATTTCCTAAGCAATTACTGCAATGAGGATATACAATAAGGACAACAGCATTTCTGCTCTGATGGATTGGGAAATCCAAGCCCAATTCCTTGGAGAGGTTGAAAGAATGGGGATCTGAGCCTCAAGCTGGGTTTTGACAGTGGGAATTTGATGAGGAAGAAAGAGGAGAGATCCCCCAGGAAGTGGTTAAGGGCAGTTCTGCTGGCTTTGGGTGCTCCTACCCCCCAAAAGTCATCCTGATTTAACTGGGCTTGAAGAAGCAGTGGGATGTGCCAGGGGGCCTGTGCTGGGACCCCCAAACCCTGGTCAGGGGTGCTGGGAAGTGCCAGCTGCAGAGGAACCCTAGAGAGGGGCTGTGCTGGGACGCCTCAAATTCCAGCCAGAGATGCTGGGCACTGCTGGACCTTTGGGACACTGCTGAGAGGCCCCACTGCCTGATCCAGAGAGGTCTCCCATGATTTTCTGTGGTGCTTAGAAGCTGGCAGGTCGTTACAGCCCCCCAGGTTGAAAATCCCATGGGAGCAGTTGGAGTCACAGACGATCACAGAGAAGCCAATCTGGGAGAGAGGAAATGAGCTGTTCCATAGATTTATTTCTCCCAATATGTTTTGAATTTATACCAGAATCTCTCCTCTCCCTTCAGATCCCGTATCCTTGAGTTTTGAGTTTTCTCATAAAGAATTCTCTGCCCACGCTGGAGAAAACAACATTCCCTGGCACCGCAGGGAGCAGCGGTTTGGGGGGTCCTGGGGCCGGCACAGGGGGTCCCCGCGCCCCTGCCGGTCCCAGTGAGCATGAGGACATCGCCGCCGCCGTCCTCCCGTGCCAGAGCCCCGGCAGGACCCAGCGCGGCGCCGGCTGCAGGCGGAGCAGGAGCGGCTCCTGCCGCCCGTGCCGATCCCGGTCCCGATCTCGGTCTCAGCGCCGCACAGAGACCCACAGCCCGCCCGCCGCGGGAGAGGCGGCCCCGCTCGGGACTCCCAGCCTACACGGACAGGACCGGAACCCGAACTCCCGGTCCCATTCCCGGCCCCGCCTCAGCGCCTCGGGCTCCGCCCAGGGCCGGGAGCAGCCGCGGCTCGGCCCCAGTGTGAGGGGCGGGGCCGGGCCAGGGGAGAGGGGCGGGGCCGCGGGCGCTGGTGCCGCCCCCAACCCGGGCAGGGCAGAGCGTCGGGGCGGGCTCAGGGCGGAGGCGGGGCCCGGTGAGGCGGGGCCCGGTGAGGCGGGGCCCGGTGAGGCGGGGCCCGGTGAGGCGGGGCCCGGTGAGGCGGGGCCCGGTGAGGCGGGGCCCGGTGAGGCGGGGCCCGGTGAGGCGGGGCCCGGTGAGGCGGGGCCGGGCGGCACCGGGGGCGGTGCCGGGCGATACCGGGGCTTCGGGGGCGAACAGACAAAGCTCACGAAGGAAACGAACGCCCCCCCATTCCCACCCCGCCCCTCCGTCCCCGCTGGCTTTTCAGATAAAATCATAAACAAGCCAACCCAGCTCCTGAACACTCAGTGAATGCTTGAAACACTTCCACAGGAAGACAAGTTGGTAATGATCCCAAAGGAAGAATTGCAAATGAAGGCTAGTGATTGCTGCGGGAATTTCCTGCGGAATTATAAACCTCACACATACAGAATTTTGGAAGTGGATCCCAATTTCAGTCTTGGGCACCTGCAGGAGAAGAGGGGACCTTATCCACAGCAAGGCAAGCCCGGTGCCCCAGTGTGTCAGGTGCAGACAATGAGGTGTCCCGGGAATGAGCAGCAAATCCCCTCTGCCCCTGCCCTCACACTCGGAGTGGCAGCTGCGCCAGGTGACAGCTGTAAAGGACGATGAAGGGATGATGAGGATGATGGGTTTATTGAGTAAGGAATAATTTTTTGGTGCTGTTGTTTTTAGTTGATTTGTGATATTTTTATTTTTGTAGTTTGGTTTGTTGTTTTGGCGGTTTTTTATTGGTTTTATTTTGGGGAATGTGGGTATTGATATGGTGGATTTTTTTAGGTAGATTTTTGGGGGTAACGATGTCTGTTTTTAGTACTTTAGATTCTTTTTGTGGTGTTAATTAGTTTGGCAGGGCAGTGCCAAGTGAGAGCCGTTAGGATGAAAAGGGAACAGAGCAGCCTCAGGCGGGAGCTGTAAAGGGTAATGAGGGGGCGGCTCCTTGCCGGGGCTGTTTTCGAAGGGGAGCCTCAGCTCACTCTGGCTCGGAGCTCCTGGAAGTGTCTCATGGAATGGCGGTGAGAGCACCTCGTTGGATTTGGGGAGCGCTTGGATGTGGAGCTTTGCTTAAAGGAGGTGCCCGGGGACAAACCTTTGTACCAGCTGAACAGGTAAGCTGGTGTGGATTTTTTGGGGGGGCTTTTCTCTTTTCTACTTTCCGTTTTATATTGCTAATCCCTCCCTGGTACCCCTATGAAAAAATGGGGGGTTTTGAGGGCAAAAGGAATTTAAATTCGTTATGCTTGATAAAAAAATCTCCCTTTCCCCATCATTTGAGAGATTTGAGGGAAACCTCTCCTTTTCTGTTTTGGTTGGGGAGGGAGTTGAAAGAGAGAATACATTTTTTTGCTGTTGTGTTGGTTTAAGGTGAGGGGAATGCCTGCTGTCGCCTCAGTTTCAGGGGTTAAATTGAAGGAAACCCCGGGTTTTCCAGCATTTGAAGGGTTTAAATCGGATTGTGCTGCTTTGTTCGGGGACGCTTCTGGGTCGCGCTCCGGCCGCGAGTGCCTTGCTTGGGTTCACGGCATTCATTGTTTTGGGGGGAATGTCGCTGCTGAGCAATGTTTTGGGGGGAATGTCCCAGCGGGGCTGGGAGGCGGGAGGCGCGGCACGGAGGTCTCTGCCGGGTTCGGGTGCCGCCGGGGTCGCGGGGCGAGCGGGTCTCTTGTACGCGGCAGCCCGGTGTGCCGGAGGGGTTGTTTTGCTGCCCAGAGCCGGGTTCGGTTCGGTGCTGGGAGCGCGGAGCGGCTTTGGCGCCGAGAGCCGGGTTCCGTTCGGTGCCGGGAGCGCGGGGCGCCGCAGACTATCGGAGGGGCGGCTTTGGTACCGAGAGCCGGGTTCGGTTCGGTGCTGGGAGCGCGGAGCGGCTTTGGTACCGGGAGCCGGGTTCCGTTCGGTGCCGGGAGAGTGGGGCAGCGCAGCCTGTTGGAGGGGCGGCTTTGGTGCCGGGAGCGCGGGGCCGGCCCGGTCACCGAGTGCCGCCGCTGCCGGGGCTCGCGGGGTCTCCCCGGTCCCCCCGGAGCGAGTCCCGGCAAGGGGCGCGGGGTGCCCGTGGCGTGGGTCTCCCGCCTCGCCTGCCGGAGGAGTAGACGAAGAAACAGTTTCGGCAAAATTTTTCGTTTTGGCTAATAAATATGAAGTTTGTTTTAAAAAGTAAAGAACGTTTTTCTTTTTTTTTGCGGTGGTCTATTTAAGAGAGAATTGGGGGGAAGGTGGACAAGGATGTGGGTTTTTTAATAACAATATTTATTATATATAAAAATATATAATAGGTACAATAAATATTTTTATCTACTTTGTATTAAGATATTTTACCTATTATGTGTTTTATGTGTAATATGTTGTATATTATTTATAATATACAATAATATATAACGTATTATATTATGTGTTATATATATTATTATATAATATATATTTGTAATATATAATATTTTTTCATATATTATATGTGTATATAATAGATGCAATATATAATATATGCAATCCATATTATATGTATTGTCTACAATAATATATAATATAATAGACAATATTATATCTATTAAATGAAATATTTTATAACATATATGTTATATATACTATAATATATATAACTATATATTATAATATATACTATACATATTATAATATATTATATATATTGTAATATATTATATTTAATATATTGTTTATAAGATGTATAATACACTATTATATAATTTAGTGTATATAAAAATTTTATTATATAAAATATGTATTATATATAATAGAATATACTTTATAACATCTCGTATATAATAGAACATATGTTCCCATTTTAGGACATTTTATGTTTTATTTTGGTTCATCAGCTGAATGCTCAAATTAATATGCTTTATCTATGTGTACATTTATATATAGACACAGTCAAATATGGAGAGTGACAGTGCTATTTAAAATATAGTGATATTTATATGTGGCTTTTATTCAAAATAATATTTTCTGGTGGTTTATAGTGTTTTATTTTTTGGTATTATTTATTGTGTGTAGTTAAGACTTTGAATGCAGATAAGTTCATGCATGGGTTTGTTTGTATTTGAGCTAGAATTAATTTAAGTAGCTTTTAAAAATAGACTTCTGTTATGTGTTATTGGGTTTTTGTTTATTCTCTGTGATCATTCAAATTGGGTCAGGCCAGCCTGCCTGGTGGAGGTTGGCTTTTTTTTGGTGGAGGTTTTTTTTGAGTTTTCTTTTTTAAAGTTTGTGTATTTGTGTGGTTAGGGTAGTGGTGCTTCTGGTGCAATTCTAAGAATCCATTGTTGTTTGTGCATTTTAGGTGGTCCACTCGCCAGCCATCACCTCTGTTAAGATCATGCATTTATGTTTGTTTTTCTTTTTTGTAGCTGACAAAGAGACAACAGCCCAGTGACAGCAGGAAATTCCCAGACATCGAGACAAACTTCCTTCACACCCGACATGGATTCTCATCCCTGGACATCCCAGAGATAAGTGGGGGGCTATGAGGGGTTGCAGGGTCAGGAGTCAGTGGGAGGGATTTTTGAGTCAGCTTTATACAGGGATGTCCAAGATGTGATTGCTTGGACTACATAAATGAGAAGTCTCATTTTTGATCACAGTGCTGTGGTGTGCATGGCAGAGCAGTCCTAGTGAGTGTTTTTTCACTTGTCTGTTGTGCCTTTTGTGTCTTTTGTGTGTCTTGTCTTTTGCCTTCGCCCTCAAGGGGCCTCTTGGAATCGCTGGCATCAGTCTGAGCATTTCTGATCTCAGAGAGGCATTGCAATTCCATCTCTCTTCAAAGCATCCAGTCCAATTTCTTTTCATGTCTGGTTCTGAGCTGTATGGACAGCTGTGCCCTGCCCTGATCCATTATGGCAGGTTAGGTCTTGTAAGAGTGCAGAGATAGGCAGGGGATTCTGACCACAGCATTCTCAGGCATCCATCTCAGTGGTTCTTGGAATAAAAGTCATCTTGTCATCATCTTGTTCCTGCAGAGTTCTCTGAGCCTGGCCAGCTCAGCATTGGTCTCATCTCAGTCATCTAATTCTGAGTTCTCTTGGTTCTTACAATCATTGTTCTTGCTGAGAGTTTCCTGTCCCTGTTGTGTCCCCTGGTTTGTTGTGTCCCGTGTCACTGGTGTTGGTGTGTGTTTGGCCTGGACTGCTCTGCCCTGCTGCACAGCTGGGTGTAGGGGTAATAGGACAAGTGCTGGGGACTTGAGATTTGTAATGCTGGGTGTACTTGGACTCTAGAGGGTATTCCTTGATTGACACAAGATGTCTGGAGCTGTCAGTTTATCCTGCAGCACTCTGACTTTTGTTCTAACTTTCTTACAGATGCAGATGGATTTAAATCCATGGCAGAGCTCCGCATCCCGGGTGAGGTGGTTCCCCTGAGCAGGTCAGTCACTGTTTCTGTTTGTAGAAGGGTAAATGGTGGCTCTGTTACAGCTCTGTTCTTTCTCTTTATTTGTAGGAATTAAATGCAGATATCAGCAGTCAAGGTGAAGTCAGCAAGGTGAGCAGTGATGGGTGGACAGAAGCAGTTGCTGTTGCTGCAGTCTCACTTTCTGCTGCAACTCTAAGCATCCATTCCTGTGTGTTTAGGGCAGCCCACCCACATGAGGCCGAACATCCCTCATCAAGCAGACGACAGAGCCAAGTTCTCCTCCCTCTTGAGACAATAGCCCCGTGACAGCAGGAAATTCCCAGAGGGCGAGCGACCTTTCTTCACACCAGACTGGATTCTCATCTCTGGCCATCCCAGCAATAAGTGGAGGGCTGTGAGAGGATGACAGTGGGGTGCAGGGTCAGGAGTCAGTGGGAGGGGTTTTTGAGTCAGGGATGTCCAAGGTGTTTCCCCTTAGGCAGGTAAAGTGCAAGTCTCATTTTTGATCACAGTGCTGTGGTGTGCATGGCAGAGCAGTCCTGGTGAGTGTTTTTTCACTTGTCTGTCGTTCCTTCTGTGTGTTTTGGGTGTCTTGTCTTTTTCCTCAGCCCTCAAGGGGCCTCTCAGCAACCCTGGCATCAGTCTGAGCATTTCTGATCTTGGACAGGCATTGCAATCCCATCTCTCCTCAGAAGCATCTAGTCCAATTTCTTTTCATGTCTTTTTCTGAGCTGCATCGACAGCTGCACCCCGCCTGATCCATTATGGTGGGTTAGGTCTTGTAAAAGTGCAGAGATAGGTAGGGGATTCTGACCACAGCATTCTCAGGCATCCATCTTTGTGGTTCTTGGCGTAAAATTCATCCTGTCATCATCTTGTTCCTGCAGGGATCTCTGAGCCTGATCAGCTCACTGTTGGTTTCATCTCAGTCATCTCATTCTGAGTTCTCATGGTCATTCTTCTTGCTGAGACTTTTCTGTCCCTGTTGTGTCCTGTGTTACTAGTGTTGATGTGTATTTGGCCTGGACTGCTCTGCCCTGCTGCACAGCTGGGTGTAGGGGTAATAGGACAAGTGCTGGGGACTTGACATGTGTGATGTGGGGTATAGTTGGACTGTAGATGATATATGTACATTGAGATGAGATGTCTGGAGCTTTTAAATTATCCTGCAGCACTCTGACTTGTTTCCTAACTTTCTTTCTGATGCAGATGGAATAAATCTGTGGATACAAGTAAGATTGGAGTTTCTTTGGATTTTTGCTCCCACAAAATACAGATAATTCTTGGATAGGAGTGACTTGACATGTTTCATTCCCACTTAAAATCAGAGCAGAGGAAGCAGATTTTAAATCATTTCATGGACTTACACCAACTTCCTGGCTGTTCCAAAAGTTTTCAATGTTAGAAGTTCCTGAGCTTGTTTGAGCAAAGCATTTGTCTGCTGTCTTCCCTGCCATGCAGTATCTGCTGAACTGGGTGTGCATTTCCCTAAGCTAGTAAGGAACCTCCCTGTGATTCTGTAATTTCCAAAGGAACAGCATGAAGTCACTTTTCCTTTTCTTGTCTCTTTTGCTTGACTTGTGCTCAAAGACAGGAATGACTCCATAACTCTGTGTGGTAACTTGTTAGTTTGGTGGGGGTTTTTTGCAAGTGCAGGGCTAAAATATGATGTAAGAAGAGGCTTTTTTTTGCAGCATTAGAGAAATGCTTTTGCATGAGGTGTTGAAGGTCAGTTGTTTCACAAGTTCAAAGGGAGGGAAACTAAACCAAACTGATGGCAATACTCCTTTAAGCAAGGCTTGGCATATATTTGAGCAATTAATTCAGCAGTTTTTTTGGTGTTATTGCTGATATTTTGGTTGTGTTTGGCTTTCTGTGCATTCAATTGTCAGTGTTTCTCATACAGTACGAGTGTACCACTTAGTGTTTTTCAATAAAAGCAAGCAGTTGTGGTATAAAGGAAGAATAATCTCAAAAAGTGTTTTGGATTTTGTTTGGTTTCTTTTTGTTACCCAACACTACTTGGCATTACTACTGTGAGTTTTAAAAGTTTTCTCCAAAATCTTGGAATGAATTTCCTCATTCCTCCCCACTGCTAGGCACTGTATCTCTAAGAAAAGCTTCTACCTTCGATCTTGACTGCCCTGTTTTGAAGCAGTGCTCCAGTTTAGCCTGTAGTGATGGGTCTTACATCCTTTTCTGTTCAGGGAACTAAAACATTTTGTTATTGGCATACCTGCAAGAGGAGCTTACGTTACTGCAGTGTAATTAGTGAGGCACTTTCTGCTCTAACAGAAAGTTTTTGAATGCTGCTCAACAGCAATAGACCTCATTCTGCATGTTTGAAGGTGAGAGATGAGATGGTCACATCCCAGGAGCCTGATTTTGGGATGTTTTGTGCAACTGGCCAAGAAGCTTTTACATCTGGGCTTTCAATACTCTGCCCATGGCAGGTGCAGCCCTGTGCTTCAACTTAGAGCCCTCAGTCGGCAGGGCAATGGACCTTTGGGGAAGTTCTTACAGCTCTACGTCATGCTTTATGAATTGTGATGATTTTCTGGAAGTGGGCTGTCCATTCTGACCCATTTTCTTCTCTCTCCTTGCAGACTGTACCTGCTGAAAGGCTGAGGGGAGGCCGGGATCTGCAAAATCTCTGACTCTCCGTGTCTCCCTGAGGCTGAAGCCGTGTTTGCTGTCAGTGACGACATAGTGGAGGATGCTAAAGACTGAAAACTTTGGGTTTTTTCACCTGAATCCCAAGACTCTCTGCAGCTGTGGCCTGTATATCTCTTAAAAGAGTTTTTTGGATTAGAAAGGTTTTTACATTCTGCAGTATTTATCTATAACTCAAAACCAGTCATACTGTATCAGTGTGGTGTTAATGACTTTATTTGAGTTGGTTAGTTAAAGCAAATCATTGATAAGGGGTTTGAGCATCCCTTGGATGGCCCTTGGAGCTGGCAGCTCTTACTTCATTTCTCTTCTTCATGTCTTTCAATTATTTCCTAAGCAATTACTGCAATGAGGATATACAATAAGGACAACAGCATTTCTGCTCTGATGGATAGGGAAGTCCAAGCCCAATTCCTTGGAGAGGTTGAAGGAATGGGGATCTGAGCCTCAAGCTGGGTTTTGACAGTGGGAATTTGATGAGGAAGAAAGAGGAGAGATCCCCCAGGAAGTGGTTAAGGGCAGTCCTGCTGGCTTTGGGTGCTCCTACCCCCCAAAAATCATCCTGATTTAACTGGGCTTGAAGAAGCAGTGGGATGTGCCAGGGAGCCTGTGCTGGGACCCCCACACCCTGGTCAGGGGTGCTGGGAAGTGCCAGCTGCAGAGGAACCCTAGAGAGGGGCTGTGCTGGGATGCCTCAAATTCCAGCCAGAGATGCTGGGCACTGCTGGACCTTTGGGACACTGCTGAGAGGCCCCACTGCCTGATCCAGAGAGGTCTCCCATGATTTTCTGTGGTGCTTAGAACCTGGCAGGTCATTACAGCCCCCCAGGTTGAAAATCCCATGGGAGCAGTTGGAGCCACAGACGATCACAGAGAAGCCAATCTTGTTCCATAGATTTATTTCTCCCAATGCGTTTTGAATTTATACCAGAATCTCTCCTCTCCCCTCAGATCTCGTATCCTTGAGTTTTGAGTTTTCTCATAAAGAATTCTCTGCCCACGCTGGAGAAAAACATTCCCTGGCACCGCAGGGAGCAGCGGTTTGGGGGGTCCTGGGGCCGGCACAGGGGGTCCCCGCGCCCCTGCCGGTCCCAGTGAGCATGAGGACATCGCCGCCGCCGTCCTCCCGTGCCAGAGCCCCGGCAGGACCCAGCGCGGCGCCGGCTGCAGGCGGAGCAGGAGCGGCTCCTGCCGCCCGTGCCGATCCCGGTCCCGATCCCGGTCCCAGCGCCGCTCAGAGACCCACAGCCCGCCCGCCGCGGGAGAGGCGGCCCCGCTCAGGACCCCCAGCCTACACGGACAGGACCGGAACCCGAACTCCCGGTCCCATTCCCGGCCCCGCCTCAGCGCCTCGGGCTCCGCCCAGGGCCGGGAGCGGCCGCGGGGAGAAGGGCGGGGTCTGCCCCGGGAGAGGGGCGGGGCCGGCCGCGGGGAGAGGGGCTGGGCCGCGGGCGCTGGTCCCGCCCCCAACCAGGGCAGGGCGGAGCGTCGGGGCGGGCTCGGGGGGGAGCCGAGGCTGTGAGGCGGGGCCCGGTGGCACAGGGGGCGGTGCCGGGCGATACCGGGGCTTCGGGGGCGAACAGACAAAGCTCACGAAGGAAACGAACGCCCCCCCATTTCCCACCCCGCCCCTCCGTCCCCGCTGGCTTGTCAGTTAGATCATAAACAAGCCAACCCAGGTCCTGAACACTCAATGAATGTTTGAAACACTTCCAAAGGAAGACAAGTTAGTAATGATCCCAAAGGAAAAACTGCAAATGGAGGCTAATGGTTGCTGCGGGAATTTCCTGCGGAATTATGAACCTCACACATACAGAATTTAGGAAGTGCATCCCAAATTCAGCCTTGGGCACCTGCAGGAGAAGAGGGATCCTTATCCACAGCAAGGCAAGCCCGGTGCCCCAGTGTGTCAGGTGCAGACAATGAGGTGTCCCGGGAATGAGCAGCAAATCCCCTCTGCCCCTGCCCTCACACTCGGAGTGGCAGCTGCCCCAGGTGACAGCTGTAAAGGACGATGAGGGGACAGAGCAGCCACAGTTAAGAGCTGTTAGGATGATGAAGAGCCAGGTGAGAGCTGTAAAGGAGAACAATGAGCGGAGAGGGCAGTGCCAGGTGAAAGCTGTTAGGATGATGAGGAGACAGAGCAGTGCCAGCTGAGAGCTGTAAAGGAGAACAATGAGCCGAGAGGGCAGTCCTAGGTGAAAGCTGTTAGGATGAATAGGGGACAGGGCAGCCGCAGATAAGCGCTGTTAAGATGACGAGGGGACAGGGCGGCGCCACCTGAGACCTGTAAAGGATAATGAGGAGGCAGCTTCTGCTGGGGCTGCTTTGCAAGGGGAGCCTCAGCTTACTTTGGCATGGAGCTCCTGGAGGAGGGAGGTTTATGGTGCGTTCCCGGGGGTGTCTCATGCAATCAAAGGTGAGCCCATCTCTCACGAACTGCAGGAGTATGTGGATGCACTCGGCTGTGGTGCACTGCTAAAATAAGGTGCCGAGGGAACAAGCCTTTGTGCTAGACAGCATGCAGCAGGTAAGCCAGTGTGGATTTGAATGGGGGGCTTTTCTCTTTTCCATTTTCCCTTGCTAATCCCTCCCTGGTGCTCCTAGAAAAAAAGAAAAGTGGGGCTTATGAGGGCAAAGGAGTTTAAATTAAGGGAAGAAATTCCTCTTTTGTTATTATTGGTAAAAAAAGGTTTTAAAATCTCCCTTTTCCTATCACTTGAGAGACTTGAGGGAAACCTCTCCTCTTCTGTTTTTGTCAGGGACTAAATTGAAGGGAAGAATACATTTATTTGCCATTATACTGGTTTAAGGTGAGGTGAATGCCTGCTCTTGCCTGAGTTTCAGGGGTTAAATTGAAGGAAACCCCGGCTTTTCCAGCATTTGAAGGGTTTAAATCGGGTTTTGCTGCTGTGTTTGGGGACGCTTCTGAGTCGCGCTCCTGCCCCGAGTGCCTTGCGTGCGTTCACCGCTGGCATTCATTGTTTTGGGGGGAATGTCGCAGCCGAGCAATGTTTGTTTGGGGGGGAATCTCGCAGGTCAGCCCCGCCGGCGCGAGGTGAGCTGTGCTGGGTGGGCAGGCGGGAGGCGCGGCACGGAGCTCTCTGCCCGCTCCGGGCGCGGGGTTCGGTTCGCCCCCCCCAGCCCGGTGCCGCGGGGCGGGCGGGTCTTTTGTACGGGACAGGCCAGCGTGCCGGAGGGGCGGCTTTGGTGCCGGGACCCGCGGTTCGGGTCGGTGTTGGGAGCGCGGAGCGGCTTTGGCGCCGGGAGCCGGGTTCCGTTCGGTGCCGGGAGCGCGGGACACTCCAGCGTGCCAGAGGGGCGGCTTTGGCGCCGGGAGCCGCGGTTCCGTTCGGTGCCGGGAGCGCGGAGCGGCCCACGTGGTAGAGGGGCGGCTTTGGCGCCGGGAGCCGCGGTTCCGTTCGGTGTTGGGAGCGCGGGACAGTCCAGCGTGCCGGAGGGGCGGCTTTGGTGCCGGGAGCCGCGGTTCCGTTCGGTGTTGGGAGCGCGGGACAGTCCAGCGTGCCGGAGGGGCGGCTTTGGTGCCGGGACCCGCGGTTCCGTTCGGTGCCGGGAGCGCGGAGCGGCCCACGTGGTAGAGGGGCGGCTTTGGCGCCGGGAGCCGCGGTTCCGTTCGGTGTTGGGAGCGCGGGACAGTCCAGCGTGCCGGAGGAGCGGCTTTGGTGCCGGGAGCCGCGGTTCGTTTCGGTGTTGGGAGCGCGGAGCGGCTTTGGTGCCGGGAGCCGGGTTCCGTTCGGTGCCGGGAGCGCGGGGTCGGCCCGGGCACCGCGTGCCACCGCTGCCGGGGCTCGCGGGGTCTCCCCGGTCCCCCCGCACCGTGAAACGGCGCCAGCCACGGAGCGAGTCCCGGCAAGGGGCGCTGGGTGCCGGTGCCGTGGCTCTCCCGGCGCGGGGCAGCCCCGCCTGCAGGAGGAGAAAAAGAAACAGTTTCAGCAAATCTTTTCGTTTTGGATAATAAATAAGAAGTTAGTTTTAAAAAGTAAAGAATGGGGTTTTTTTTGTTAGGTAATATGTTTGAGGGAATTTGGGGGAACAGGAAAGAGGTCGTATTATTTTATAATAATTATATATATAATATATATATTATAATAATTATATCCATAAAATATATACTATATATTTTTATATAATTATATTTTATATTATGCATATTATGCATTATGCATAATATTTTTTGTAGCATAATATATTATATAATAGATATAATAGATTGTATAGTATATATTAGACGTATTATATTATATATATTATCTATAATATTATTAAACATTATATATATCATAATATATACATAATAATATATATAATATTTTTAATATAATATTTAAGCATTCCGGTTAAATCTCTCTGCATTCTGCTTTTAAAATGTGTCTGCTTTTGTAACATATATGATATATAAAATATAAATTTTATATATAATATAATACATATATATATAATATAATATTGATTAATAGATATAATAGATTATATAATAGATATTATATGTATTATATTTATTATATATTTTATATATAATATAATGTATTGCATATACACTATAGTATGTTATATACGGTATATATAACAATATGTCTCATTTCAGGACATTTTTTATTTTATTTTGGGTTGTCAGCTTAATGCTCAAATTAATATATTTTAACTGTGTATGCATTTATATATAGATACAGTTAAATATAGACAGTGGCAGTGCTATTTAATAGATAGTGATATTTATGTGTGACTTTTACTCAATATTACATTGTTTGGTGGTATAAAGTGTTTTATTTTTTGGCTCTTATTTATTATGTGTAGTTTAGGTTTTGAATGCAGATAACTTTATGGATGGGTTTGTTTGTATTTGAGGTAGAATTAATTTAAGTAGCTTTTAAAATGGACTTCTGATACGTGTTACTGAGGTGTTGTTTTTGTTTATTGTATGTAAGCATTCAAATTGGGCAGGGCCAGCCTGGCTGGTGGAGGTTTGGATGTTTTGTTAGATGCAGTTCTTTTTTTTAAAAAGTTTTTTTTCTGTTGAGTAGTTTCAAGATGGTTTTTAATAACTTATTGTGTAGTTCTATTTTGTTGATAGATGGTGTATGATAAGGGATATGGTCTATTTATTTAATGTGGGGTTTTTTCTTAGTTTATGTGTGGCTCATGTTACAAACGACAGTTCTCCAGTATTCCGATTTGGAGGTTTATTGGAAAATGACAAAATGAGATCGAAAAGAGGCAAGTCCCACATTCAAACGGCAGCTCTGAGCCCGGGTTTCCAGCTGCCGGGTGAACTCAGACCCAGCCTCTATCGCACTGGGTCCCCCATAGTTCACACCAACCATCTCTCGAAGGTTAGTTTTGATAAGGTTTTTAGGCCCCGAGGCTAGTTTTCTGTCCAGTCTGAATATACCGGTAGGATTTCCGTCTACCTGGAGTGAGAGTAGAATAGAATTCCGGGAAATCTGCTCACATCTCTGGATCTGTCTATGAATTATTCCTGAAGTCTTCACTAAACATGCCTATGAATTATTCTTGAAGCTCCTGCCAGACGAACATGTCTTGGTTTTGGTTTGGTCTCGGGGAGTGTCAGAATTCCAGGAGGATGGAGTGATTGGATTTCCTGAGAGCTGGATCAGTTCTGATGCGCCTTAATGATCGTTATCTGGCACCTCTTTGGCACGGTCCACCCCTCATTGATATGGAGAATACAGGTCTATTGTTCTATGGGCAGGCCAGTTACCTACCCCGCCCTTTGTTGGTTTGGTTGCAAGGGGGTACCTTTTAGCACACTTTGTTAAATCAAACCATATAATTATAACAGTAAAAAACTCGAATTAAACTACATTTTTATAACAATCAGATTGTTTTAGAATTGAGTTTTGCTTGTTGAATTTTATTTTGTTGTGTATGATGCTTTTAAAGGCTATGTTTTCTAAGGTTTACAATGTGTAAAGAGCTGTGATGTGAGGTATAGGGAAGGTTTTTATTTATTTGTTTTAGAGGAGAGGTTTTTATTTATTTAGTGGTGGTTTCTATCATGCCGAATTTGTAGTGTTTGATTTGCGGGGGTTTGAGGTAGTGTGATATAGTTTTTCTGTTAGGGTTTGCTAATATTTATAATTGGATTATTGTTTATTATAGGGGTTTATTTATTTGGCTTGTTTGATTGCAGTATATGTTTTATAGTTATGGATCATTTCGAAGATACTGCTTATGGTGAAATTGATCTTTTGGTTTTGTGCTGATGGTGAAATTGATCTTTTGGCTTTTTTGGTTTTGTGTGTATTTATTGGTGGTATTTTGGTTTTGATGGCTTGAGGCAATATGGGTTTGTTGAGTTAGGAATAGTTTTTTTGGTGTTGTTAATTTAAGTTTATTTGTGATGTTTTTATTTTGATTAGTTTGATTGGTTTGTTGTTTTGGTGTTTATTAGTTTTATTTTTCAGAATGTAGGTGTTGATATGGTGGAGTTTTTTAGGTAGTTTTTTGGGGTAGTGGTGTCTCTTTTTTACTAGTTGAGATTTTTTCATGTTGTTAAATAGTTTGGCTATTTTAATTTTATAGAGTATTGGTTATTATTTTAGAGTTAGTGTAGAGAGACAGTTTTGGTTATTTTTAAAATCATGTTTAGGGTCAATTGTACAGTTTTGACTTCAGTAAGTTGGTTTGATTTATCTTTTGTACTAGTTTTTGTAGTTAGTTGTGTGGGATTCTATATGGCTATTATTATTTTAGTTTTGTTCCGTTTCCATGATGTGATGCTGTTGTTATTGAAAAGAGTGTAGTGTGGTTTGTTGGCTGGTAGTTGGTTTTATGGTGGAGTCTTTTACTTTGTGTTTGTTTTGAGTTTTTTTGTTTAAGAGATTAGAGTTTTTATTGGGTTAATTTGTAGTTATTTTCAAGATTTTAGGGACATATAGATTTCTGATATGGGTGCAGTGTATGAAGACACGAATTTCCTTATTTTATGTGATATTGGTAGCGTAGTGGGTAGAGGGCATTTTGTAGTGGTTATTTTAAATGTTTGAGGCTTTTTGGCACTTAAAATATTTGTTTTGGAGGAAGTTTGCTTGGAATGTTTAGGGTTTGGAGTTATTTACAAGGGGTTTTTAAAATATTATTTTTAATTAGGTGCTTTTAGGTTTTTTTACAGTTAAAATTTGTAACTTTTTGTTATGCTAGTGTAATAAGTATAATAGATAAATTCGTGTATGTAATACGGATTTGAGCTACTAATAAGAAACTACCCAAGGATGTCTCCAAGATTCCAAAGTTCCAAAACATATTTACAACTGTAACGACGAGGCAGAGCAAGAAGATGGCCCATCCATCAAGGGTGGACCCTCACTTCACAGCTCTTCAACATCCGATACCGATCTTGGTAGAGATCCTGGACGATCAGATCACCCCTCCCAAGACAAATTCCGGAAGAACTATCAAGCAACCTTTTCATGCAGACAGGACTCTTTTGGGAAAATTAAGAAACACAGCATGCCTGGACTTTCAATAGACTTGGCGTTAGAGTAAAAAAACTGTATAAAACCCACAGGCTGAAACA
The DNA here is from genome assembly GCA_910950805.1 of Acrocephalus scirpaceus scirpaceus. Taxonomy (NCBI): domain Eukaryota; kingdom Metazoa; phylum Chordata; class Aves; order Passeriformes; family Sylviidae; genus Acrocephalus; species Acrocephalus scirpaceus. The sequence goes on from CAJVGK010000066.1 coordinate 88,761, forward strand.
TAGCAGTGTAGCAGAATTCGGACTACCGCTACTCTGTCCACCCAACTTTCGATCGATTGTTGTCCTGTTTTTATTGTAGCTTTAATTCAGTGTTGGAAATTTTGCCAATAAACCCTGCTATTTTTGAATTGGCTTCTAATCATTTATAACACTAGTAATAGAAATAGGTTTTGATTTTGTATGTAGCGATGGGATTAGCACATATGGCATACTAGTGTTGTCTAAGGATGTAAATTTTCATGGTTTTGATTTGTTAGGTTAATGAATTTATATAGTTCAATAGACATGAGGTTTTTGATTTTATTTGGTTAGAGGCAGGTCATTTTAAGTTTTGGGGGGGTTCTGGGTTTCTATTTTGGAGGGGTTTTGAGGGGATTGCACATGGGGTTATTTTTATTACGTTTAGTAGTTTGACTATGGGTGATTAGGGTTGGCTTTTTTTGGTGGAGTTGTTTTTGAGTTTTCTTTTTTCAAGTTTGTATGTTTGTGTGGTTAGGGCAGTGGTGTTTCTGGTGGAGCTCTAAGCATCCATTACTGTTTGTGTGTTTTAGGTGGTCCACTCCTGTTACACTGAAATCCCCTCACAGACCAGCCATCAGATCTGCTGAGATCATGCACTGATGTTTGATTTTCTTTATTGTAGCTGACAAAGAGGGAGCAACCCGGTGACAACAGGGAATTCCCAGATGTGGAGACAGCTTTCCTTCGCACCCGACGTGCATTCTCATTCCCGGATATCCAAGAGGTAAGTGGGGGGCTACGGCTCACAGAGGGGATGAAAGGAGGGTGCCAGCTTGGGAGTCACCGGGGGGATTTTTGAGTCAGGTTTGGAGACCCACAGGATTAGCGTGCACCAGGGATGCCTGGCCCACCCTGTATCCACACATACATACAATAGACACACTGTGGATCGTGGAGAGACGCCGGGGATGCCTACCCAAGGGCGGACGGAGCCCGGGGTGGGGGGTCTGCACGCCGTGTCCGCTATTATCCCCGTGTTTCTAGTCGTATCGCGTCACGGCACGATGGACTGCGCGCGTGCGGACACGTACGCATTTACAAGATATACAAGATACATTCATACTCTACCTATAGAGACATGTGCATATATACGGTATATACATATACCGTATATATGCATACATAGTACACACATGCACACTATATACACATGCACACAATATGTAGATCCATATACACATAGATATGTACAATATGTATAACATGTAGATACTAAATAGTGTATACATATGTATCGTATATACATCGGTATATACATATGAATATATAGCAGTATATATGGAGTGGACATGTAGATATACACTAGAGCATACATACACATATATCCCATAGTATATATATGCACCATACATATATACACTATATACACTATAGGCAGTAGATACATAGCACATATATATGCATACACATATAGATATATCTATATTGCTATGTATATATATATGTTGAGCATATATATAGTATCACTGCATATACATATATACACACCGTATATATATGTATACTATGTATACACATATATACACACCATATATGTATACCATATATATACACCACATTTGGCGTACATACATATACATATATATACACATTCATATATACGTACATATATACATATATGTATACATGTATACACACATATATGTGTGTATATATGTATGTGTATATATATATATGTATGTGTATATATGTATGTGTATATATATGCACAACATACATGGTGTACATATATATACACATATATAAACACACATATATATACATATATATACACACACCATATATGGTGTATACATATATACATGTGGAGCACATATACATATGGTATCACAGCATATCCATATATAGACACTGTATATAGATGTACACTATGTATACACATATATACACACCATATATACACACTATATATATACACCACATACGGTGTACATACACATACATATATACATACATATATATACACATATATGTATACATATATACACACATGTGTGTATATATGTATGCGTATATATGTATGTTTGTGTATATATGTATGTGTATATACATATATACACATATATATACACACATACATATACATATATACACACACACCATATATGGTGAATACATATATACATGTCGAGCATATATACATATAGTATCACAGCATATACATATATAGACACCGTATATATATGTACACTTTGTATACTCTATAGCCATTAGATACATAGCACATTTATATGCATACACATATAGACATATCTATAATGCTATGTATATATATATATGTCGAGCATATATATATAGTATCACAGCATATACATTTATAGACACCGTATATATATGTATACTATGTATACACATATATACACACCATATATATACACCATATATATACACCACATATGGCGTACATACATAAACATATATACATGTGCATAGATATACATACATATGTATGTGTATATATACATATATATAAACACACGTACGTGTGTATCTATGTATGTGTATACATATATGTATGCGTATATAGGTATGTGTATATATACACCAAATATATACATATATGTATACATATACACACACATACACCATATATGGTGTATACATATATACATGTCGAGCATATATACATATAGTATCACAGCATATCCATATATAGACACCGTATATATATGTACACTATATATAGACATCTATATACACCATATATATACACACCATATATATACATCACATATGGCGTACATACATATACGTATATACATACATACATACATATGTGTATATATACATATATACACACAGACATGTGTGCATATATGTATGCGTATATATGTATGTATGCGTATATATGTATGTGTATATGTATATACACATATATATACATATATGTATATATATACACACACCCCCCATATATGGTGTATACATATATGTACATCTCGAGCATATATATAGTATCACAGCGTATACATATATAGACACCGTATATATATGTACACTATGTATACACTGTAGCCAGTAGATACATAGCACATATATATGCATACACATATAGATATATCTATAATGCTATGTATATATGTCGAGCATATATATAGCATCACAGCATATACATATATACACACCGTATATATATGTACACTCTGTATACACATATGTATACACCATATGTATACACCATATATATACACCACATATGGCGTACATACATATATATATACCTGTGTATAGATATACATACATATATATGTGTATATATACATACATGTCTACATATATATACACACACAAATGTGTGTAGACATGTATGTGTATGTATATATGTATGCATATGTATGCATGTGTATATATATATACACCACATATATACATATATGCATACATATACACACACCCCCCATATGTGGTGTATACATACAGACATGTCGAGCATACATATATAGTATCACAGCATATACATATATAGACACCGTATATATATATGTACACTCTTTATACACATATATATACACCATATATATACATCACATATGGCATACATACATATACATATATACATGTGTATAGATATACATACATATATATGTGTATATATACACTTCTGTATACATATATACACACACACATATGTGTGTATACGTGTATGTGTATGTATGTATGTATGCGTATATCTGTATGTGCATATGTATATGCACGTATATATACATATATGTATACATATACACAGACACCCCATATATGGTGTATACATATATACAAGTCGAGCATATATATAGTATCACAGCATATACAGACACCGTACATATATGTACACTATGTATACACATATATACACCATATATATACATCACATATGGCGTACATACATATACATATATACATGTGTATAGATATACATACATATATGTGTATATACACATATATGTATACATATATATACACACACATACATGTGTATACATGTATGTGTATGTATACATGTATGCGTATATATGTATGTGTATATATATACTACATATATATATATATACATATACACACACACCATATATGGTGTATACATATATACAAGTCGAGCATATCGATAGTATCACAGCATACACAAAGATAGACACCGTATATATATGTACACTATGTATGCTCTATAGCCAGTAGATACATAGCACATATATATGCATACACATATAGATATATCTTTATTGATATGTATATATATGTCGAGCATATATATAGTATCACAGCATATACATATATACACACCGTATATATATGTATACTATGTATACACATATATATACACCATATATATACACCGTATATATACACCACATATGGCGTACATACATATACATATATACATGTGTATAGATACACATACATATATATGTGTATATATACATATATGTATACATATATATACACACACACATATATGTATGCATATATATGTCTGTGTATATATATACACACCATATATATACATATATGTACACATATACACACACACACCATATATGGAGTATACATATATGTACATCTCGAGCATATATATAGTATCACAGCATATACATATATAGACACCGTATATATATGTACATTATGTGTACACATATATATACACCACATATATACACCACATATATACACCACATATGGCGTACATACATATATATATACCTGTGTATAGATATACATACATATATATGTGTATATATACATACATGTCTACATATATATATACACACATACGTGTGTAGACATGTATGTGTATGTATATATGTATGCATATATAGGGATGTGTATATATATACACCACATATATACATATATGCATACATATACACACACACCCCATATGTGGTGTATACATATAGACATGTCGAGCATACATATATAGTATCACAGCATATACATATATAGACACCGTATATATATATGTACACTATGTGTACACATATATATACACCACATATATACACCACATATGGCGTACATACATATACATATATGTATATCCACACATACACATCCACACATACATACAATAGACACACTCATGGAGATACACCGGGGACGCATACCCAGGGCGGACGGAGCCCACGGGGGGGTCCGCACGCCGTGTCCGCTGTTACCCCACCGGCCTCGGTCGCGTCGCGTCACGGCACGATGGACGGCGCGCGTGCGGACACGTACGCGTTTACAAGTTATACGAGATACATTCATACTCTACCTATAGAGGCATGTGCATATGTATGGTATATACATATACTGTATATGTGCATACACAGTACACATATACATACCATATACACAGATACACAATATGTGGATCCATATACACATATATATGTACGATATGGGTAACAGATAGATACTATATAGTGTATACGTATGTATCGTATATACATCAGTATATACATATGAATATATAGCAGTATATATGTAGTGGACATGTAGATATACACTAGAGCATACATACACATATATCCCATAGTATATATATGCCCCATACGTATATACACTATATACACTATAGGCAGTAGATACATAGCACATATATATGCATACACATATAGATACATCTATAGTGCTATGTATATATATGTCGAGCATATATATAGTATCACAGCATATACATATATAGACACTGTATATATATGTATACACATATATACACACATATTTATACACTATATATATACACCACATATGGCGTACATACATATCCATATATATATACATACATATATGTGTACATATATACATATATGTGTACATATATACACACATATATGTGTGTACATATGTACGTGTATATATATATGTATGTGTATATATGTACGTGTATATATATACACCATACACGGTGTACATATATATACACATATATACACACATATATATACATATATACACACACACACCATATATGGTGTATACATATATACATGTCGAGCATATATACATATAGTATCACAGCATATCCATATATAGACACTGTATATTTATGTACACTATGTATACACATATATATACACCATATATATACACTATATATATACACCACATATGGTGTACGTACACATACATATATAAATGTGTATATATATACATACATATAGATGTATATATATACATATATGTATACATATGTTCACACACACACATGTGTGTATCTATGTATGCGTATATATGTATGTGTATATATATACACATATATATACATATACGTATACATATATACAAACACACACCATATATGGTGTATACATATATACATGTCGAGCATATATATATAGTATCACAGCATATACGTATATAGACACTGTATATATCTGTATATATCTGTATACACATATATACACCACATATGGCGTATATAGATATACATATATACATGTGTATATACACACATACATATATATGTATAGATATATACACACACACATATGTGTATATATGTATGTGTGTATATATACATGTGTATATATGCATGTGTGCATATATATACACCATACATGGGGTATATATATATACACATATATATACACATATACATACACATATGTATACATATTTCTACACACACACCATATATGGGTGTATATATGTATGTGTATTTATATGTATGTGTATATATGTATGTGTGCATATATATACACCATACATGGTGTATATATATATACACATAGATATACTCATATATATACACATATGTACACATATATATACACACAGACCATATATGGGAGTATACATATATACATGTCGAGCATATATATAGTATCACAGCATATACATATATAGACACCCTATATATATGTACACTATGCGTACACATACATACACACCACATACGGCGTATACATTTATACATGTATATATATATATCCATCTATATGTATCTATATACCTATATACACACACACATATATGTATATATGTATGTGTATATATGTATGTGTGCGTATATATACACCATACATGGTGTATGTATATGCACATATTTATACACATATGTATACATATTTATACACACACACCATGTATGGGTGTATACATATATACATGTCGAGCATATATATAGTATCACAGCATATACATATATAGACACCCTATATATATGTACACTATGTGTACACATACATACACACCACATATGGCGTATACATTTATACATGTATATATATCTACATACATCTATATGTATCTATATACCTATATAGACACACACATGTATGTATATATGTATGTGTATATATGTATGTGTGCATATATATACACCATACATGGTGTATGTATATGCACATATTTATACACATATGTAGACATATTCATACACACACACCATATATGGAGTATACATATATACATGTCGAGCATATATATAGTATCACAGCATATACATATATAGACACCCTATATATATGTACACTATGCATACACATACACACCACATATGGCGTATACATGTATACATGTATATATATATACATACATCTATATGTATCCATATGCCTATATACACACACACATGTATGTATATATGTATGTGTATATATCTGTATGTGTATATATATCTGTATGTGCGCATATATATACACCATACATGGTGTACATATATATACACACATAGATATACACATATGTACACATATACATACACACACACCATGTATGGGAGTATACATATATACATGTCGAGCATATATATAGTATCACAGCATATACATATATAGACACCCTATATATATGTACACTATGTGTACACATATATACACACCACATATGGCATATACATGTATACATGTATATATATATGCATACATCTATATGTATCTATATACCTATATACACACACACATGTATGTATATATGTATGTGTATATATGTATGTGTGCATATATATACACCATACATGGTGTATGTATATGCACATATTTATACACATATGTAGACATATTCATACACACACACCATGTGTGGAGTATACATATATACATGTCGAGCATATATATAGTATCACAGCATATACATATATAGACACCCTATATATATGCACACTATGCATACACATACACACACACCATATGTAGCCACATGATACATACACTATATATATACATATATATACACACCATTTATGGTGTGTACATACGTGTGTACATATATAAGTGTATACAAATATATACATATATATACACACAAACATATATATACACTGTACATGGCGTACAGAGATATATACACACACACACACACCAGATGTGGTGTATACATATACATACAGCACATATAATCATAGTGAATACCAGCGTGTATATATAGTGCATATATATACATATAGTGCATTCATGTCTAACCATATACACCATCTAGAGTGTGTATATACACTGTATATACATACAATTCACCATGCGCCCCCTGCCGACCATGCACCAGTACTGCACTACCATTGAGTCACCACTACAGCACCCCCTGCTGTCCATTCACGAGTACTGCACTGCATTGATTTGCCAGTATTGCGCCCCCTGCCGTTGATTTTTCAGTACTGCAATGCAGTGCAATACCACACCCCCTGCTGTTGATTGGTCAGTTTTCAAGACCCACCCCGAGGCCCTGATTGGTCAGTTTCCAAGCCCCACCCCGAGGCCCTGATTGGTCAGTTCTTAAGCCCCACCCCGAGGCCCTGATTGGTCAGTTTCCAAGCCCCACCCCGAGGCCCTGATTGGTCAGTTTTTAAGCCCCACCCCGAGGCCCTGATTGGTCAGTTTCCAAGCCCCACCCCGAGGCCCTGATTGGTCAGTTTTTAAGCCCCACCCCGAGGCCCTGATTGGTCCGTTTTCAAGCCCCACCCTGAGGCCCTGATTGGTCAGTTTTCAAGACCCACCCCGAGGTCCTGATTGGTCAGTTTTCAAGCACCAACCTGAGGCTCTGATTGGTCAGTTTTCAAGACCCACCCCGAGGCCCTGATTGGTCCGTTTTCAAGCCCCAACCTGAGGCCCTGATTGGTCCGTTTTCAAGCCCCAACCCGAGGCCCTGATTGGTCCGTTTTGAAGCTCCAACCTGAGGCCCTGATTGGTCCGTTTTCAAGCCCCAACCTGAGGCCCTGATTGGTCCGTTTTCAAG